>JACXGJ010008973.1:0-25505 GCA_016801105.1 Esox niger
TCTGTATTCCCTCTCGGGCACCGGTTGTCCTGACGCTAGTCTACCTTTCTGTATTCCCTCTCGGGCACCGGTTGTCCTGACGCTAGTCTACCTTTCTGTATTCCCTCTCGGGCACCGGTTGTCCTGACGCTAGTCTACCTTTCTGTATTCCCTCTCGGGCACCGGTTGTCCTGACGCTAGTCTACCTTTCTGTATTCCCGCTGGCCTTTCTGCATCGCTCCTCTTTCAGCCTCTCTTTGGGTTTCTACAACCATGTCAAAAAATACATTACCCACCTTCAAGAAATGAAAAGCTATATTTGGCGATATCGGCTTGACCTTGACTTATGAAAATGGCGCTGACGCAATTCAACTGTGAGACATTTCAGGAAGCGACGGAATTCAATCTAGGAATCTTTGCATCAAACATTAACAAACAAATCTATGAACATTAAAAGCCCTGTCGGTACGACTCACCATCCGCAGGTCCTCGATTCGCTTGATGAGGGGGGGTGGCAGGCCATCAGGAAGCGGAGGGGGGTGTAGATGACCCCCTGAGGCCCCAGGCCCTCTTCCTAATCCCCCACCTGCCTTGTGCCCTGAAACTCCACTTCCCATGAGGCCGTTCTCCCTTCCAGGTGTGCCGGCGTCTACATTGGCCGAGCCTTCCAAGAGGTTGAAGTCTAGGTCACCCAGAAGGTCCTGGAGCTCCTTGTCATTGGCCGAGCCCAGCAATGACATCATGGCGGGGTCAGCGGTGAGCTCGGCCAATGAGACTTCGTTGTTAGCCACGTTAGTGTGCTGGCTGGAGTTAGGAAGGGGGTGATTGGCTCGCGGGACGTTGGTCAGGGAGCTACCCAGCCCAGGTTGTGTTGCGCCAGGTTGTGTGTTCATCTTCCTCATCTCCTGCTTCTCCCGGGTAAAGCGGCACAACATGGCTGCCAAGCAAAGGGAGTCCTTCATCAGTTTCTTCCTCTTCTTCTTCTCTGGCCGATGGATGTTCATCAGAGAAGAGACACTGTTTTGGGAAGATGAGTGAGCGGGAGTGTAGGACAGAGAAATAGAGGATGACAAGTAATAATCCTAATTTTACAACATTGGAGCTAATTTTTTTTATTAGATAAGACACTGCCTATTTCTTTTATATTTCTGACAGAATCAAAGACGGAACCAAATAATAGTCAGAGAGCAGGTGGAGGGGGGGAGACAGATATTAAACCCCAGCCTCGGTTGGCGACTCTCCTGTATGAAGTGGAGAATGTTATCTCCTTTCAAAGACAAGAAAGGTATCAGACAACACGTGTCTATTCTGCATGATACAGGAAGGGAAATAAGTGTCTCCTCGTAGCTGCTGGTCTATTTCTGGAGCTCTTTAGAATAGGCCGATTAATATAACAGTGGTGTGATCAGCCTATCAGAGCGTAGCTAATGGAGCCTTTGTTAAGGGCACTTGGCCTTTCCCACAAGCCCACAGGCCATTCAGAGACAGCATGAAAGTGGCTCATGTCAGAAAGATACATATCGGTACAAAATGTATATTCTTCCATTGTATTCGATGCTATTCTGGAAAGTACAATTCCAGTGCACATTTGATTCGGTTTGAGGCATAACTGAACAAGATCTCATTACAAGATATTCAAATAATGACGTTTAAGCCATGCTGGGATTCGATCAAGCAACCTTGCGGTTAGCAATGAGGTGTACAACCCACAAGTCCTACCGGCCCAAGACATTACAGTAAGGGCTATCCTTTGTTGAATAGAAAACTCTTGATGTTTGACTAAATTACACTAAAACTGCAGTCACAAAATAAAACTGTCAAGGAAAATCAAAATATCTCGTTCAATCACGCTGAATCGTTCCACAATTTAGAAATGATTATGTCTTGGTCAATTCTTCTGCAATACAGAGGACTGTTTAACAGGTAGGTGCTATGTTGATAAATAAATTCTATAACACAACATGAGTGATGAATGTGGTTTAAAACATTAGGCATGTATAAACTCAAAGAAAAATATTTCACAATCAAATACCTAAAGGTCCAACTAAAATTCGAGATTTCTTTCACTTTCTGATACTCAAATTATTACATTTTGAAATAGCTTAAAATCTTATTCCATTATGCATTTACCAGAACTGCAATTTTGATTCTAAAGAATGGGTCTGGTAAAAAACGAAATTCAATTTAAGCGATATGCATACATTAATGTCCCCTTAGATTACTTGTTCTAACAAAACATTCCAAATTATTCAACCACCACTCCACTATTTTATATCACTGTCCTCAATGCAGGTAGACATCCTGATAGGCAACAGATGCTCTGATGTGTCATTTTAGCTCACCCTGGTTTTGGAACTCTGATTTTCCTGGGTTTTTTCTCCTCCATACTGTTTCCTTCTTTCCTCTTTCTTCTCTTGATCATTTGCTCCTCACCATCCTTCAGCTTCTGTTACCACCAGAAAGCAAATGCAGAATAATTATAAAACCAAATCAATCAGAAAAAATCAAGACGTGGGCTTTATTCTTCAAATCAATTCAGTCAATTCAATATGAAACAAGTCCATGGAGGGTCTCAAAATCACCTACATTCAAACGAACCTGGACTCATAATTAAAATGATGTTAAGTTGACATCAACTCAAATCTAACATTTCTATTGAATCCATGACTTTTTGAATTAAATCCATATCAAGTCTAATTTCCTCAAGTCTCAAGCAGGCCCTTTACCAAACTACCAATACTGCATTGGTATTAACCCTGCATTCAACCCATGACGCTAATTTTCTGTATAAAATATTGAATGCCAGTATCTAACCTTCATCCATGGTTGGCCGTCCTTGGCACCGTCTTCGCCCTCGGACTCAGAGGCTGCTCTGAACTGCAGTGTCCCTGTGTTGATGTAGAAGCCTCCCAGTTTGGTGGTCAGTGAGGCCGGGACCAGCTCATCATACTGTTACACAAAATAAAATGTCTGCCGTTACATTCTAAACAGCTCATTAACAAATAACATTTTACTGTAGCAGACTTCACAGACTTTTGAAGATTAACCGAATGAGAGATTCTGTAAACACGTCTGCTGGTGTACCCTGGATGCTGAGACTGACCTACAGTCTGAAGAGCACTGGTATCAACATGTTTCCGGCGTAAAAACGAAAGGTATTTTCACATGACGGAATGCAGAGGGTGAGAACTAGGGATACTCACAGCCTCTGAGTTATCGATGAATGGGTCCGTCTCGTCATAGCCAAAGCCTATGTCAATCAGATCCTGCATTCTATCCTTCCTCTTCTTCTTCCCTGCCGCGTTCGCATTGCCCTGTCACAGATGACACGTGCTTTCACATTCATGCACTGTATGACCAGTAGTCTTAAGTCTGACTAAACTAACCACATTCATTAGGATAACAACCGAAATAAAATACAAAAACACTACGATTTCTCCAACTAGTCTGTCATCGGAGCATAATTTTTGGTACCCTGCTCCAAAGATTGACTTACATATTTGCTCTCAAACCTCTTGGCCATGACCTCCACCTGTAGTCGTTCTCTTTCGTCATCATTAAATGGGTCGTTTGGGTCAAGGGCAGGAGGCCGAGAAATGGCAGCTGAAGTTGGAGTTGGGGTATGGGGATTCTTCTTTGCCTAAAGGGAGAGGGAAATTGTGTAAATAATGTAAACTAACTTTTGAAAAGAAATGGACTAGCCCACAATAAATAATTACCAACAAAGTATATTGTGTAGTTAAGTTGTTATTGTGCCTGATGTAAAGCATGAAAGTGTCATGTATTTGCATTCAGAAAGTTCTACTGTTTTATACATTCTAATCACAAGTTTGGAAACAATGCATTACATTCTGCCGAGTTGTTAAGCCAAAGGTAATAAAAAGTAAAAAAGCAACCCAATCTATAATGTAGTAATGACTATACCCACCCCTGGGTGTCCTAATCACATAACATTTGCATAACACCTTTTACTAGGCTACATCCTGGTATTTTAAACCCCACTCCATCCATGCAACACTGAGTGATATACATGTCACCCATAGGAGGCTAAACTGCACTGGGGCACCTCCATTAGCTACGTGCTATAATAATGGCTGTTAAGTGTCTAGTAATGTGAACTAGCAAGCGAGTTGGAAAGTTAGCGAGCATGGCAAAGCAGCAGCGCAGCATCACGTAAAGGAGTTTCTACAAGTAAAACTAGAATATTGACGTGACATATGAGTTTAGTATATGCCTAAGTGAATGAGTGACTATCTGAATGAATGGCTGAGCTGGGGTCTTTTGTGTGAAGTCCATTCCTGGTCATTTCTTCCCTCCGACCACGTTTGTCCGTGGAAAAACAAGGTGCGCACACTTCCCCATTCTATTTTCTGACATGCACTCACTTCCTAAGACAGTAATAACATTAACTGTAAACCCAGGTCTTCCCTGGCCTAAACTAGATACCTGGTTGTTTTGGAGGAGTTCGATGTAGTTAAACTCCGCCGACGATTGATCACTGGGTTCGGACAGAGAAAGGTTCAATCGTACGGTAATCCGTTTTGGTTTAGCGTTGTCCTTGTCGTCAGTTTTGCCGAAAAGCCCACTGCCACCTCCTGCCCCGGTCGCGGTAGAGTCGACCTCCCCATCTCCATCCAAGTCGATGTCGGCCTCGTCATCGTCTATCCGGCGTTTCCTAGACTCTGTGGCTGATCCCGTAGCGAAGGCCGAGAGGGTGACAAATTGTACTTTTCTCGGTTCGGCCATTTGGATGAGCTGCCTGTCTGAACCTCGCTCCGGACAGACAGCGACAGCACGAGCTACTTCGCGAAACTACTTCAAATTGGCGAATTGAAGGGGTTTACGCAAAGATGCAATGCCTAATTAGTGACTAGTAAGATGTAAGGGGGTCCTCCGCACCATTCGAATTAAATTTCAGGGGATGAGATGGCAGGGGAAAAGTTGTTTTTTCAGTAGCTACTCGCATCCTCGATTGCTATGGGACCGAGACATTCAAAGCAGCCATCTTGGATTTCAGGAGTAAATAAAATATCAGAGAGCAGAGAGGGGTCACTGGGCCTGCGCGCATATACAAAACGGAAGTAGCGTGAACGAGGGGGGGTTTATCGTGGCCAATCAGCGTGCGCCCAATTTCTACACCCGCCCCTATCATAGGCGATAATAAGAAAATCATAAGATGGCACTTTTATTATGACCTTTACGAAGATCTCTCTTGTGAAATTACATTTCATTAGATCATAGCGCATTACATCTGAATAGCATCTCAATTTTGATCACACTATGTCAAATGAAAGACATTGTTTTTAATACCATTCTCATGTCATCAGACCCATTCAGTGTTAAACTGCTGAATTGTGCGTTTTTCCGCAATGACCTACACACATGAAATCCCAAACGGAACCCAACAAACCAGTAGAATGGATCTCCAAGTTTTGGGCAAAACAAACGCTAAACACCACTTGTTGATACTGAGAGGTCTTGTATCCCATACCTTTTTTGTAACTATGACTCCTAGATTATAAAATTATTTATGACAATGACTCCCTTTTAGGTGAGGATGACAAACAGGTGGACATTTTGGATTTCCAAAAGAAAGTACTAGTACATGAGCCATTTCATACAATTCCTGTTTGCATCTGTAAGGACACAAAACAAGCTTTTATTTCTCTTTCTGAAAAATAAACTTCAATAAGATAAAATGATCAGTCTTTAAATAATGCTAAACAAACATTTTTAAAACTTAATTCAGCATCACATGAAGAATGAATGGACACATTTTAATACAACTGATTGGCAAGACTGAACAGGCATATATACAATGTAAATAAACACATTAAGTACATGATACTAATGAAATGAAAAATGTACATAGCATCACAATGAATACACTTGTGCATGACCTAATGTTAACAGGTCTAATTGAAAGATTTTTACTCACAGAAGCCTCAGATGAGAAATACATAAACCACATTAAATAGTGTAATGACTATTTTATGGGTTAGAAATGTGTTATTAAATTGTTATGTCAGAGGAACTCTGTTGTCTTTGGCCCATTTCCTCAAAGCTCTGATAATGTACTCCACCTGGGGGTTCTGTGTGCTCCTCACCAGGGTTAGCACCTCCTTCAGTGTTTCCCTGTGAAACAACGAGACAACAGGTGTACCGTTAACTGTACACTTTGCTAAACGATGTAACAAAGCATTTCTGAGAAGGATATGCTCTGCGTCGTGTGTTGGTGACTCTGTAAAGGGGACTTTGTTGACACAGGTGCTGGCATGAAAACTGAATTAAAAACAAAGAAGTTAAACCAATAATTACTTTGGCTCTTTGCCGGCCAGTATGAGCTGGAAGATGCCAACGCAGGCACCTCTCTTGCCCTCCCAGTAGTTTGAACCTGGATCAAGTTTCTCAAGTGCATCAAAGGCCTTTGCTGCCCAGTAAAACTGGCCCATCTGAAAGGGAAGACACTGAAGTTATTCAAAATGTGACGTTCAGGGATGAGGTTAGAAATGTGACATTTCTAACTTCATCCCCATTCTGTTAGGGAGGACATCTTGTCAATGGGATTAGGCTAAATTTAGGTTAGCCTGGAATCTAAGACAGTGGAGACACTAATGAAAATCACCCTATAACAGTCATTGGCAATGAGTTGCAAAAGGCTGAATGAGTCTGGAGACGCCCCCATCTTCAGATACAGCTCCCAAGCTAGGCGGCCTTTCTTGTTCCTAATGTCTGAGTAAAAGGAGAAAAAAACTGTTAGATAATATGCTCACATTATACTGATATTATTTGACTTAGCATGTTAGACTTGATACATACAGCAGCGAGACAGCCAGCTCAGGTATACATAGTCAGTCTTTATCTTCTCGCCTTGAATCAACAAAAATATCTGAACCCAAAAGATAGCAATGTTACAAAATAACTTACGTATTTCTAATGCTATATGACACTACATTGAAATGGAGGATTTGTTTTGTTGCTTTGAGACTAGTTTCATTACCTCTTCTGCTTCTTTGTAGTTCCCCAGGGCAGCTTTGGCCTGGGCATAGTTAAAGTTGAAAGTATCCTCAGTGTAGAAGTAACTCTGTAAGAAGCAAACCATAAAGGGGCATGCTGAAACTGAGTCAATATGACAATGTGGCTCAAATCGTTCATTTCCACGGTGACAGGACATGCTCTAGCACCAATTACCATTAGCGCTCAGACACTAAACATCATTGTTTGGCATGCAAATGCTTTCTGTGTTATTTGGTTGCTTTCCTGCAGACCTTTTGATCAATGTCATATTTAAATTGTATTGGCAGCACCAACCTTGACTGAGTTGAGGTAGATAAGCACGTCCTCAAACTGCCTCAGCAGGAAGAAGCAGGAGGCCATGCACTGTCTTCCAGGTATAGTGTCTGTAAAGAGACCGGGACACAGACAGGGAACACACACGTAAAGACAACGACACACACACACACACGCCCACACACAGATACACAGAGACACACAAACACAGTACCACATTCACTGGCTGAGCCTCCAACCAGCTGGAAGAACTGTTGCGCAATCTTCAGGTGTTCCCGCTACATCGGAGGTGCAGCAAAAAAGAAAGATCAGATTAGATTCAACTTTATTGTCATTGAACAAGTACAAGTACAGTACATCAAAAATATATTCACTAGAAAAAGTTGTTTAGCGCTAATCATTCCTATCTGGCATCCGTACTGATCTCCACTGTCATTTAAACTGTGTAGTCTGTGTATGAATATTATCATCTTTCTCAGAGTTTGTCAGACATATTTTGACTTACCGATCCAATATCTTGGCCCAATGCTGCATTTACCACTCCTTTCAAAATGTACTCCTGCGAGAAAGACATTATGTTGAAAAGATAAACACAAAAACTCAGTATTAGTAATATTACCTGTGGTGTAGTAAATATTAGTAATATTACCCATGGTGTAGTAAGTATTAGTAATATTACCTGTGGTGTAGTAAATATTAGTAATATTATCCATGGTGTAGTAAGTATTAGTAATATAACATGTGGTGTAGTAAGTATTAGTAATATTACCTGTGGAGGAGTAAGTATTAGTAATATTACCTGTGGTGTAGTAAGTATTAGTTTTATAACATGTGGTGTAGTAAGTATTAGTAATATTACCTGTGATGTAGTAAGTATTAGTAATATTACCTGTGGTGTAGTAAGTATTAGTAATATTACCTGTGTTGTAGTGAGTATTAGTAATTTTACCTGTGATGTAGTAAGTATTAGTAATATTACCTGTGGTGTAGTAAGTATTAGTAATATTACCTGTGGTGTAGTTGGCTCCAAATCTTTAATGAGGTTGTAAGCCTCTTGAACATCGTCTAAAAAAATAAAAATTACAATGTACTAAAACGATTCTGGTGTTCCAACCATGAGACATGAGTATGACTGTATGTGCCTAACACATTCAATGACAATATAAAGGTAGAGTTGGATACTGATAAGTTGCCAACACATGCAGAAGAAACTGCATACCACAAATAATGAAAAAGAGAATGCTTCAGGCACACCCACCTACCAAGTCAGTGGAGTACACATTTAAAAATAAATAAACAAAAATCTTCTATATATGCAGTATATCTTTGTTGTACATTTCTTGTGACAAGAAATAATACAAAAATATATTGTGAAATAGAAAAAGTGCATTTGTGTACGGTGACCGAAGAGTCTAGTGCCAAACCTTGTCTAAGGTAGTAAATGACCAGATTCAGACGAGCCTCAGAGATGACATCAATGAGGGGGGGAAGCACCTGCAAGGCCCCCTCCCCACCACGAAACACCACCTGGGGAGGTGGAGGTCAGAGGTCAAAGCCCGTATTGGATCACGTCACACAGAGGTGGCGGAGGAACTTACCAGGTTATGTCGGATGAGCTCCTTGGCAAACTCAAAGGAGCAGGAGGAGATGTCAATGAGGTTCTTCAACTCCGCCTGACAGAGAAAAGAGAGCAAATTCAACCACATGACAACACGCATAAACATTTACTTTGAGTGGTAGGTAGGCATTCTATTCCATTTTGACTGTTGAGGCAGTGTGTGTGTGTGTGTGTGTGTGTGTGTGTGTGTGTGTGTGTGTGTGTGTGTGCGCGGCTGCTTGACCTCGGCTGCCTTGCCGTTGTAGAGCCTGAAGTGGTTGCAGGCCTTGAGGTTGAGAGCGATAGTGGACTCAGGGATACTCTGCAGATACACAGCCAGCACTTCCTGGGAAACGTCATAGTAGTCCAACTTGTAGTAGCACAGTGCTACGTACACGTTGAGAGCCAGGAAATCTCTGTGGGAGGTGAAAATGACATGACTACTAATTGAATTCTGGGCACAGCCTAGCAACAGTGCCCGGGGATCCAGCAGAGGTCAGGGGGGATGTCAGCAGGGCCGTCATTGCACTCTAGTGACTCATTTACGACTGCTTTTATTTTGCCGGGGAAGTGTTCTTCTTTGTGTGCCAGCATGGACTTCCTGGTTGAGCAAGTATGGTAATAAGAAGCAAAACAGCAAATGTTTAAACAATGACGACTCTCCCTTATCTTCTCCGTTTTAATACAAGGCAGTGTGCTCTTCGATTGTTCAAATGTTTTACTAGTACTGGTGGGCCCGCTGTCAACAGGTGTATGAGGGGGTTTGTCGCACTACACTCTGGCTAATACACACCACTGTTGAAGTTCAGTATGATCAGCACCTGTTCTGCAGCAGGATACGTTTGTAGATGTCGATGGCCTCCTGATAGTGAGATCTCATGTAATGGATGGAAGCCAGGCTGAGCTGGTCCTCGGTCACATCCTCCAAGTTCTGATGGAAACACATAAGCTTCTTCTCATCGTTGAACTGGGAACAGGAGAGACAACAGGTTTGTTGGTTTGGGAAGTCACACTAATGAGCCAATGTCATTGTGGGAAATGTACTTCACTCGCCTGTAAGTAACATATTTACATATAAATGCAACCGCTCTGACCTTGTGAGCCAGGTGGAAAAGCAGACGATTCTGAAGTGCACACTTAGGACCTACAGAAGGGAATAAAGAAGGGAAATCTTTTACACACATACAAAAGGAAATGAAAAATACAAATAAATTGAACTCCATGCTGACCCTTGTTTGCAGCCTCCTCTGCTTCTCTGTAGAGCCCCAGGAAAAACAGAGCACATGCCAGGTACACCCACAACTCCCCTGGGTCTTCTAACCTGACTGTCAGGGCCCTGTACTCCTGGCATGGATAAATGTATACAGAGATTGTTAACATTGCCATTTCTGTTTACAGAAACCACACTAGCAGTCACTAACCTCCATTGCTCTCTTGTAATCACCCAAGTGAAAGGCACAGTAGCCAATCCAAAGGTCTGCATGTTCCTCTTTTTCTCCAACATCTCGCTGAAACTGAAAGATGACATCAACAAAATTATGTAATGCGCTACTTTTCTCTCTCTTTCTCACTCACACACTCACTCACTCACACACACACACACACTCACACACCTATTCAATATTAATAAGAACACAGATCTGCTAGATAACAGGATGTCATTAATGAAGAAAGGATGTTTAGAAGACCAAGGCTCTTGTTTCATCTCTTTTAATTGGTTACCATTAATTTCTGGCTACACATGAAGGCAACATGAGATCCTGTCTGGCTACCTCCAAAAGTGTTTGAGCTCCAAGGTAGTCTCTCAGATGGAGGTATTCCTCCAGACAAGGTATCTTCTTGGTTTTGTTTTTCTTTTTCTCACTGGCTGCACCCTCTCCACTTACTGCTGGCTTCACCCTTGACAGGATCTGGTTAGAAATGAAACGGCAGAAGATCGTTACTGTTTTCCTAACAGCTTACACTTTGTTTACTGAAGTGCTTATTTGGTAAGACAATCAGGGTGTATAGAAGAATAAGCTATTGCATTTATCCATAGCTGTTCAAGCAGCCGACCTGTCTGTAACGTACTTAAATAGCAACGTTGCTTCTCCTGCAATATATAAGTATAGTTTCTCTTAAATCTTTATAAATCGAACGAATTACATAGCCAGCTAACTTTAGCTCGCTGTACGTAACAATATTGTTTTAACTACTGTAATGTGCAACAAGTGTGCAGCACGCTACGTTAGTTAATTACAGAACTGAAGCAGTTACAGTAAGTTGTTACACTTACCATGACGGGAACGCAGTTACTTTTGCATCTGTGGAGAATATGGAGAAATGTATATATTTTATAACAACTAGCAAGCTAGTTAACCACATTAGCTAGCTAGCGTAACAAATGATGTGCAATAGCTCCGTCTAGATTAAGATAAATTAGCTGAATAGCTAACGTTAGATAACAGTTAACCCTACGGATTCGAAAATAAATGTATTTGCAGTCTAAAATTAGACAGCCTTTATTAGTTAGCTATGTGGCAAAAGGCTTGCAAACCAGTTAGCACCTAGACGAGTGACTGTGATTTCTTTCCCATGCGGGGGTGTGGATTATGCTTTTGTTACCTAGCAACGTTCTTCATCTTAATGTCAGTGGATCAAAGCAAGTCATAATGGTAGTTGAGACATTGTAAATAGCAAGTTGAATATAAATAATTGACATGGAACTATTTATACATAATCGTGAACCCTTTAGACAGAGTATTGTATGAGTGCACTGTTTGAGTACTGCCCCAGTGGCCTAATGGATAAGGCACTGGCCTCCTAAGCCAGGGATTGTGGGTTCGAGTCCCATCTGGGGTGTTTCATTTTCTAGACATTACGATGGGTGGAATTCTGTCGTACAGGTTGGAACTAAATGTGGAGTTTGTGAAACAGGCCTGAGATGGTAACTCATTGCACAGTATCATGCATTTCAACTAGAAATCCTTATTAAATTACCAGGGTTTACTGTTCATTAGGATTGCAGCGGTGAAGTACAAAATCAATGGCTGGTCTAAAGAACCCGTTTTCACCAAACGTTCCTTTAAGATTACTTCCTAAAATACTTATGGCTATATTCAGTCATTTTAAGTAACATCATAAAGACTTGTCTACATAGTTATGAACCCCAGCATTAATAATCCCAAATCAAAGAGACAAGAAAAACAGGTTTGAAAACTGTGTAGTTTATTGACAAACTGACAAGAGCACTGCTTTTGAGTCAGAGTGATGGACAGCATCTAGGACCAATCAGCATTGGCCCCTCCCCACTCAGAAGCCTGGGCAGTGGGAGCAGCAGACCAATCCTCAGTGGCAGGCTGGGCACTCCAATCCTCTGTAGAAAACAAGCATGAACCATTCAAAATCAAGCCTTAGACACTACAGGGTTCCCTTAATAAAGACAAGTTGTGTTTCTCCCGACAGGTTCCACAGTGAGGTTTCAGCCTTCACTACAGGTTTATGAGAGAACTACTCTACCCCTCTGTGTTGATCATACAGGACATTTCAGGTCCTAGATGGGCAAAAAAGGGGCATTACCAACCATATTTGAGCCAAACTCACCAGCGAAGCCTTCAGATGCCACTGGAACCTTGGCAGGGGCAGCAGCTGAAAAGGAGATTTAAAAATACTTTTGTCAAAGGTACTCCGGTAGACCATTCTGGCCAACGTTCTACTCCATCCTTTACTCATCTGGCTCCGTGGTTTTATTCATCGCTTACCCTCAATGAATGTCTTACCCTCAATGCCAGCAGGGAACTGCTGGATGGGCACAGAGGGCACTGCTACTCCCTCTGACCAGTCGGCCACCTCGGGCTGGGCAAAGTCAGCTGTGGGGGCAGTCCACTCGCCCTGGAACTCCTCCTTGCCAACGGCCTTCTCGGCTGCTGCCTGCTCCTCCTTCTCGATCTGGAACGAGATGAAGGCTCCACAATGAGACGTCATATAAACCGAGCAGGGCTCTTAGATCCCCAAACTCAGGTCATCTAGTAGAGCCCAGAGACCAAACTAAACATGGAGAAGCTGCGTTTAGCAGTTATGCTGCACACAACTGGCATAAACTACCAGAAGATCTTAGACGTTTCCCTAACATGTCCATTTTAAATCCAGGCAAAACACTTCACATGCCTATTACTGAGCTCTTAAACTTGACCACCATGTGAGCCTTATAGCTTCCTATGTTTTTAAAACAGCACTGTTGTCTTACAGCTTTTCTAGCTACTTTCTTATTCTATGTTTTATTATTATGCTACATTTTTTCGATTTATTTTGGTATAAAATGCATTTTGCCATCTTTTACCAATAGTAATGCAAGTTCTGGTGCTGTCAAAGGATAACCTCTAAGTATAACAATTTTTTTTATTTTCACTGTAAAACACATTGAATTCCTTCTATGGATGAATTGTGCTATAAACACGCTTGCTTCACCGAAGCATTGATTGGTAAATGAGCATTAGCTCAGTTGTTCCACCACTGATTGAGATTGGTCAGTTACGGTTTCGGACTGCCATCTCACCCACAGGGATGATGTTACTATTCCCTTCCAACGACAACTCACCCAGTCACGGACACGACCGAACAAGTGCTTTTAGAAGGGGGAATGTGAGGACATTGACAACATGCAGAGTTGGAATAGTTACATGGTGTACATGCTTTTGTTCCCACCCCACACTAACATCTGATTAAGCCCACCACAATCCAGATGGAGGCCTGTGATAATTTTGACGTAAAACAAACAAAACTCCCCATGAGATAAACCTGTGATCCAAACAGTGGCTGAATCATAGCGCGAGTCACTTACCTCCTCAGGATCTCTGTAGAAGTAGAGATCAGGCATGACCTCCCAGGGGTGTTCCCTGGAGATGGTGCCTCGCATCCTCAGCACCTCCCTGGCCAGCATCCACCACATCAGACCCACAGAGTGGTGGCCCTGGAAGAACACAATTCAACTTAACCAACGAGACCGCTTACAGAATGACTGAAGGACATGACTGAAGGACTGCGGCCTTATACTGATGGGCTGTGGCACAGGTCACTATCAAACTCCAGTCATGGGGCAGCAGCCCTACTGATGTTAGCGAAAACCCGGCCGGATCATTCTGGCACACTTCCGACACCTGAACGCCGACAGACCAGCGTCAGGCTTTAATTGTGTGCTACTACCGACTGACCCGTTTGTGTGTCAGGTGACACTGTTCACTCACTGATGAGGACATTAAACAGTACAGCCAAGACATTTACCTTGTTATTGCAGGGGATAGCGATGTCCACGTATCTCAGTGGGGAGTCAGTGTTGCACAGGGCGATGGTGGGGATGTTGACATAGGACGCCTCGGTCAGGGGCTGGTGGTCGGCACGGGGATCTGTAACAATCAGGAGGCGGGGCTCGCGGAAAGCGGCCTGGATCTGATTGGTGAAGGTCCCGGGGGTGAAGCGGCCGTGGAAGGTGGTAGCGCCGGTGGACGAGGCAAACTTCAGCACGGCCCTCTGACCAGAGCACAAGGGGAGAGTTAAGGGATTAGCCTGAGGGGCTCCGACAGCAGCAGAACAGATTCCCCGGGACGTTTTGAGGGGCCTCACCTGTCCGGTGTTCCTAGAAGAGATGACGCAGACGTCAGCTGGGTTCTCGATGGCCACTATGGCACGGGCAGCCAGCAGCAGCTTCTCCCAGGTCTTCTTCAGGTTGATGATGTACACACCTGGCAGGAGGACAACCAATGACGATCACGTTCACGGCTATAAGCACGACACACGAATGGATGAGAGCACCTTTCTAAGCGCTGGAGACGGCGCCCACTACGGCAGTATAAAGAGTTGTTCCACCACTGATTGAGATTGGTCAGTTACGGTTTCGGACTGCCATCTCACCCACAGGGATGATGTTATTATTCCCTTCCAACGACAACTCACCCAGTCACGGACACGACCGAGCAAGTGCTTTTAGAAGGGGGAACGTGAGGACATTAACAACATGCAGAGTTGGAATAGTTACATGGTGTGCAGGCTTTTGTTCCCACCCCGCACTAACATCTGATTCAGTTTATCATGGTCCACGGGATGGCTGGAACAAAAACATGCACACCATTAGCAGTCATACAGAGCGAGATCTTCAGATCAAAACTAGCAAAAAATAAAAAATAATTACCATCACTCTTCCTCTTGTAGGTGTAATGCTCCATCTGGAAGTCCATGTTGGTACCGCCCAGGTGGGTCCCTGCTGCCAGGAACTTGAGCACATCCTCCTCCTTCATCTGCAGCACATCCAGACCTCCGGACATCGTGACCACTTTTCCTAAGTTACGAGTTTAGTGGAAAAGCTGGAGGGGAAAGAGGGAACTTTGCTTACTAAAGGTGGTAAGGGAAGACGATACTTGTGGATACTTTTCAGCAAGCAGATCGTTGTGGCTCAGGTCACTATCAAACTCCAGTCATGGGGCAGGAGCCCTACTGATGTTAGCGAAAACCCGGCCGGCTCATTCTGGCACACTTCCGACACCTGAACACCGACAGACCAGCGTCAGGCTTTAATTGTGTGCGGTTTAGCCAGTCCTTAATGTACAATTACATATATTTGCAATATGGTGCAAACATCACTAATTATAAATCTGTTAGATATTGTAGTTGCGTAGAATCACAACTTCAGCAAATACTTGAAATAGATGGGGAGAGGTACTGTAACGCAACCAAGTTACCCCAGGAACGTAATTCACACTAAACGGGCGACTTATTCATTCTATGTTCCAAACACAAATACGATCCGTAAACGTGCAACATTATATGTACATAGGTTCCAAATTTAGTTAAATTCATTTTTTAACCAGTTAACTATTTATGCTAGATTGCTTGCTCGACGAATTTCTGAGCATGCACGCTACTAGTTTAGGCTTCAGGCCTAATATACTAACATCAATTTGCTAGTCATTTCCAGTTGTATTTACACGGAAAATGTAACAAATTGAATCGAACTTCGTAATAGCCCGTAAGACATATCAGCGGACTTCATCCATAACTAATAATCCAAGAAAATAGAAATTTGTCATCTCACCACGAGACAACGCCGTATGGAGTTCTGTACTTCACGGTAAAAGAGAGAGAGATGTGGAAGTGACGGCTTTATATACTTACAAAACAACCAATCGCCTTCCATTTCCTCCTCGACAATACAAATGAGATGCAATAGCCAACGTTTCCGGTAGATGGTAGTCAAATACAATTATGAAGCGTTATGAGAAAAGCCAACAATGGTGCAATTTTCATTTGGTCTAAACGTCTTCTTCGCTTGACTCACAGGAGTTGCACTCATAGATTCTAAAATAAAAGTACGTTTAAATGGGGAATATCTCATGCACTCTGATCATTTTTTTAAAACATTAACTTAAACCATTAAAACAAGATCTTCTGGTCATTTTGCATGTATTTATGGTAATAGTACAGTACACGTTGTACATATGGCCCCTTACATATAGTCTTGTATGAACACATGCATGCATTGTCACGTTGCACATTTTCTTTAACACAGTGCAGAGTCCAGTTCCATCAGGTCTGGCCAGGTCAGCAAAAATACTAGCCAGTGTAACTTTTTATTCCACATGTTTTTTTAAACACATGGAAGCAAACAATGCCTACAAGCAGTACACGAAGACTGTTTCAGAATAGCCAGTGCAAATAATAGCACAGGTTTATCTATAGATTAGTGATGTCCTTTTGAGTGTGTCCATGCATATTTCTTGGGTACACATTTTGTTTTGTGAGAGAAATAGTAAATGTATGAGGGCAAGCACTGTGGGCTACTGTTTCAGAGATCTGCCCTACTTTTCAAAAATAGCTCAGTCCTATATCTCTACTGGAGAATATTTGCCTCTGTTATTGTTGGATAGGTCATTAATAGATACATTTTCTTGATGTCAGTCCATTGGAAAAGAATTGATGCCTTTAGAAAGGCATCTCAATAATATTTGTATAAGTCACTAAGCCATCTTTCCAGATCATCAGAAAATGTTATGTGACAAGGTATTTGCTTAGTCACAAGACCAATTGTCCTTAAAATACATCACTACTTAGTTTCATATCCTACATCAGGCCAACTTAAGCCAAGGCGCTGAAAACTCTGAATAGGGTTGGAGAGGACACAAGGAAAATAATTGAGATAAGGCCATGGGCTGTGGCCTGTCACTCTCTGTTGTGTCAGCGTGGCATTGCTTTGTAGGGCAAACAAGGCTAGTTAAAACAGCAGCTCAGTAAAAAAGCAATAACTCCATAAACCAATGGAATAAAACCAACGGAACACCAGGGATTATACAAAAATTGGGGAGTGACTTTATTCAATTAAAAACAAACAGGCACAGCACCTGTCTGACCAAACTGACATACACAGACAAAACATTGACAATAATCATACATATTCTTTAGTCACAATATCAATGGCAAGTGATGCTGACAACTGCCGGCAGAAATGTTACAGCACAAAACAAACTTCAGTGCTATGGGAAGATTTGTTAGCTGAAAACCTGAAAGCTCAGACCAGGGCTGAAGAACGCCCGCTTGGCCAGAAGCGAGTCACTGCAGCCATTTAAATGCTTGAATAAATTAATGTGCATTGAGTCCCAAAGTTCATTTATTCACTGACTGGGTCAAGTGTTAACCCCCACCCACCCAAATGACTTGGTAAAATTATCTGTGACTGCAAGTACCCTGTGACAACTCAGGCGTATCCTTCAACAGCCGATATCACATCTGGTCTTTCTCTAACATGTGGACTGTATTGGGTGAGTAACCCCGTGCCACTGGTATATGAATAATGAGATCGGTTTCTCTCTGCCCTCTGGTGTTAGAAGCTTCCACTGGGCTCTCAACAGAAAACGGATAGTCAGTTACTGTAGGAGAACATCTTATCATTGACTATATGTTCATAAATACTATCTGCATGGCACATTGAACACCATTGGTTGAAAAAATATACACATCCAAGGGCTTCCATGTTAAAAAAAAGAACTATTCTCAATACTGAATACATAGACCTATTTATTTACACAACTTATTAGAGACTATCCTGGACCTTGTCAGTGCAACACCAACATAGATTCTGCATTTAGTTGGGCAGTACATATTATTGCACACCGCAGCAGAAGGTTTTGTAACCAAAAAAACCCCCAAAACAAGCTTTTCTTGTTTGACAGTTTCAGCTAATCTGTCATGTTTTTTATATTTCTGGTGCTGAATACGACCCACGCAATACAGATGCTTAAGGTGCACGTTTATGGTAGCGACGTTGACTGTCACAACGCTACAGCCCAGATTAGCTCAATCTTGCATTGTCCGGGGTCCAATGAGACTGCCCCGAGCCAAGTCGTTATCTACGGCTCTGGGACTAACTAGCATTCAGGTAAAGCCCGTCAACGTTTATGTATGTGCGGTTTTATCCCAGGCAAGTTGGATACAGAAACACCTCCTGCAAGCTACTTTAAGACGCCAATGTTTCCAATAGCATGGCTTATCGCTAACTGCTAAGGACAATTGTGCGGTACTGAAAAAAATACAAGCCATTATAATCTTTTGCCACAATGCATTGTCATGAGGGGAATTGTCGATTGTCTAACCTTCTATTAGCGGACACAAGACTCTGTTGTTAGTGTTGTGTTCTTTCTCATGTGGAAATATTTTTAATGGTTCTGACAGAGGTTTGCTTTGGCCAGTAAACTGGGCTTTTAGTTGGTGGAACCAACCTTCCTGATGGAACCAAATCAGAGCTGCTTTTAGTCTCGGGAGTGTATGAGATGACTGGATTTTTGTCAGTGCTTCAGTGTCATAGGCAGCAATAAAATGACAAGTACGTGACGTTCAATGGTGTGCTACCCGGAGCAAAAACCACTGTGGTATGAAAGAGAGTTACATTTGCAATTAGATACATTTTCATTGTCTTCGCAATCTGAGAGGAAGCAGGTCACTTCACAGCTGTAAGGGAATGTCCTTAAAGGTCAGGGTTGAAGTAAGAATAAGGACAGACACACTCTTCCTCTGATGAACGCCTAAACATCGGAAAAATACAGGCAGCAGCAGGCACACACCATCCACAGACCTCTTTGTTTCCTAACATTTTTGCAGTGTTAAGTCCCTACACGCTTTAGATCTCTGCAACCAGGTGCCCTGTGTAGCACCGATGATCATCCTCGATCCATCCCACTCCTCCTCTTCATGACTTGAGTCCCATGCGGGCCATCAGCTGTTCGTAGACGGTCCAGGCCATGGCTGCCATCAGAGTCCTCCTCAGAGAACGAGGCACGGCGCCGCGGAAGAACCCCCTGAGGCCGTGCTCCTGGACATTGAAAGAGACAACACACAGTGTTTAGGAATACTCATTGAGTCTGGACAGCTTATTGAAAACAGCTCTGCTCTAACAGCAAGCGGCATGTTCACTGTAGTTTCGTTGGGTCAGCAAGTACAATAACATATAATCCCGTTAGTGTGAGGAAAAGTGGAACAATCAGACCAACAGCAGTAGCAAAGACACAATACTCCTTTTCCACAGGAGACCGGTTGTCCCCGATGACAGGAAGTCACACTGGACGAGAGCGTCAGCTAAACGGTTAAAACGGAAATGACACCGATGCCAACTCCTTCGGCAGAACTCACCTTGTAGATGAAGCCCACGGCGTCCTTTGTGGTCCAGTGGGCGGGGCTGACCTGGATGTGAGTCTTGACCACGTCGGCCGGCTGGGTGGCCAGGGAGGCGAGGACCCCGGCCGCGACCCCGCAGCCGAAGTTCACCAGTGGGGCGTAGGGGGATGAGGTCACCTCTGAGGGGCAGAGAGAAGGCCAGTCTGACACATGTAGACTCCGACAGGTATTCAGTGGGACTATTTGGCAGCCTACGTGGTCTCACCCTGTGGGAGGGACCTCTTGGTCTGACTGTAGAACATGACGTAGATGCCGGAGAACGGGGCGTCTCGGAGAAGCGTGGCGGGCAGGCCGGAGAACAGAGCCCGGGGCCCCTCCGTCTCACACACACTCTTCAGGGCTCCCAACACACTCATGTAGTTGTAGCGTCCACTCTGCACGACACCCAGAACAATAAGTTAAGGTTCATTTTATTGGGCCAGATCGAAATGGAATTTAGCCAGGGTCTTGTACAATCGGATCACGTAGTTTCCCCCAAATCGCATTTGTTCCGTTGAGATTTTCCAGTGTTATTTGGTTATACACAAATACCACTTCTGAGAAACAAATAAAGAAAAATGCCCGTTTAAAACATATGTCCACCAGTAAAGGGCTGTTGGTCGGTGTCTTTCCTGTATTCCTCATGTAATATCTGAGTTGACTAAACAAATGATCACAGGATTGACGCAAACCGCAAATAATGATGACATTGCTGCATCCAGTGGGAAACCTTTAACATCCTTGTTGAATCCTGTGAATCTCGTCACCTTTTCACGACACAGAATGCGCAAGGCCCATCTAGCAACCTTCAAACAGCAGACTGGAGACAGCGGACCCCCTTCTGGAAACCAACAGCGCCACGAATACCAAAACGTCATACTCAAACCCATAAGGAAACTAGCATGTGACTCAGCAAATAAAAACACGCGTAACCCTGACAAATCCGCTACGCACGGCTACTTCTTCAATCGTTTTCCCCCTCCAGGGGGCATCATCCGTCTCCACACGACCTCCTCTCTTCGGGTACCAGGCTGTTAATTCCACCGTCCTAATCTCTATAATTTATTCAGCCTCCAGGCAACAGACACCAAAAATATCCCAGCCTCGTCAAGCTAGTGCTTTATCAGTGTTATCACTGAAACGCCAAATGTAGTGATCTTTCACTGTGCCCTAAATCGCCACTGGCGTCCCATTCTACATCACCCCCGACACCTGTGGACAGAACCTCCCCCTGACACCCCCTCACGCCGGGGTTCTTCAATGCTTCTCCCCCCCAGGACCGGAGTTCAACAACCCTGTCTGAACGCCAGTTCCATCTCCCTACCAGCTACCCCCCCATTACCCCCCCTCACCTCAAAGCGGGTCTTGATGACGGTGACGGGCAGCATGCAGACCCCCGCCACGGACCTTGCGCCGGCCCCCAGCAGCACCGCCTCCCCGGCGTTGGGGCTCCGGCCATCCGGGAAGAAGTGCTGCTTGAGGGAGTAGAAGGTGCTGAAGTAGATGCCCACCCCCGGGATGCAGCGGACAAACGACTGGGGGGGGGGGGGGAGCAGACAGAGTAACGTTTACATGTCAGCCATTTCCATTCACACGATGACACAAAAACCCAGACCGACGGACGCAAAAACAATCCAAAGAGAGAGAGACTGACCGGAGACACTCCCTTCCACAGCGCCAGGACATTCTCCGTCCGCACCACCTGGATGAACACGGTCATCATCCCCACCTTGGGAGCTCTGAGAGGGGAAGAGGCTGGTTAACCGCCGACACACTGAGCCAAGGCTGCTGACCCAATTACATGGGAGCTGACTACAACTTAGAACCACAGACCGCTGGCACATCAGGCTGGCACATCAGGCTGGCACACCTGTAGGTGGGTGAATGACACCTGTGGTGAACTACATTCTATGCATCAGTTGCTTGGTAATAGTATGGACTGCATGTCTAAGAGCTGGGCAACATCTGGTGTGTCTAAATGGCCTATACCGGTCAGTCAGGGGTCTTTTATTTTCTTTGACTCTTTTTCTCCCATGGTATTTGTAGTAGGAGGGAAGACGTTCATTTTATAGATTTGCAGAATTGAACCCAGGGCATCTCTTTTGTGAACTACTACAGAATTAGATTCAACCCCAATCCATTACGATGGCCTGGACTGAGGTAATTCTGAAACCATAACCGTAGTTGGCTGGTGACAGTATGTGTCACCAGCCAACTACTTACATTTCTTCATCAAAATAGAATGATCCATTGTATGACAGCTTAACATAATTATAGCAACATAATTACATTCTCCTCAAAACTTTCGTAATATAATTTATAACCACCATAGTAGCCAATAGAACTGGAATAAAACCAACTGTATATTTCTTCAAAATGCAGCAGTTGGCAAAAAAATAACACTGCTATGTATTTACCAATGACTTTTGAATTTTGGTTAGACAAGACAATTCAGACAGTATATTAAAAATGGATTAGCTACAACAATGTGTTAGAGATCCAAATAAAAGTGGTGCAGAATTAACCAACAGACCTGGTCAGGTTTTAACCCAAACCCTTGGTTAGTTCCGTAGAGTTGATAGCTAACAAAGCATCAAGGACATTAATAATGAATTGTAAAATTGTAAATTATTCCATTCCCCCCCAATATTGGAGAGTACTGAAAGTTCTCTAAAATAGATAGTCAGGTACAAAAAGTCTCAATCAAAGGCAATTACACATTCCTACATACAAGCGGGATCTATAAAGTCTATAATCTCAAGAATGTAGACGGAATCATAGAATCTAGCAATAAAACTATTTTAATAAAAGCAGACGGTAAATGTATAAAATCAAAAGACAGATGAAATGCATTACTGACATTTTTTGATCAGCAGCATCTTGACAAACCAAAGCCTGTTTATTTGTGTTTACTTTCCATACCACCTTGTGAAACTTTCAGAGATTATGGTAATGATTTACCATATTTTCACAGATTTCTCCAATACCTTCTCAGCTGGGATGTATTTAGCAAACAAGCCAAACTCATGCATACTACAGAACCACTGCTAACCAAACAAGTGCCTTTTATAGCCATATTTCACCAGGCAAGAATGACTCCAAACGCATTCTTGTTTACAGAAACCACCTGGGAGCAGTCAATGTTAACTGCTTTGGTAGGGATTTTGCACCTTTCCCCAGACCACAAAATTACCTGTGATGTGGTTTAAGCATTGTTGTGGACAATAACCAACCAAAGGTTGCGATATTCTGTACATAAAAATGAAATGCTTTTGATTCTGTATAAAAAAACAGCTTATAATACACACCAAAACACGAAGGTCTAACACATGAGTAGAGGAACGGGTGTTAGCACCATTGGGCCATGATTGTCCAGTCCTAATGTACTGTGCGTGTCGTCCATACCCAGGCTTCATGTTGTTCTGCATGGTCTGCAGGCGCGTCTTCACCAGGTCCAGGGGCTGGAAGAGCAGCGTGGAGCAGGTGCCGCTCAGGCTGCCACACATGAAGGCCTTGAGAGCCGGGTGGGCCTGGGGCGCATGGAAAAGGGAGAGGAGGGGAAGGATTAGTACTACCGAGAGGCAGCCTGTGCAGCTGGACATTTTTACATTTGGACTTGAACCATGGTGCACACTGCTTACGGAAAGAATTCAGACCCCTTTACCTTCTGCACATTTTGATGTGCTATAGACGCAGTTTATTATTTAACGAGAATTTGTGCCAATTGATATAAAAGAAATGAAATCTCTCATGTAGAGGAGAATTCCAACCCTTTATTAACTACTTTGTAGAAGCACCTTTGACAGAAAATCACACAAATTATTTTGGGTACGCCTTTACACAACTCCCACTCTCCTTCATAGATTCTCTCAATTTCTGTCAAATTGGATGGGGAAATTGGTGAACGGGGATCTCCAGGTCTCCCCATAAATGTTCAATCAGTTTTAAGTCTGAGCTCTTGCGGGTCCACTCAAGAACATTCACATCATTGTCTTGGTTTTGTGCTTTTGGTCCTTGTTGGGCTAAAAGATTCATCTTTGCTCCAGTCTGAGGCCCAGTGCGCTTCTTGATCAGGTTTTGCTGCATTCATTCTGCTCTTAATCTTGACAAGTGTCCCAGTCTCTGCTGATTTGAAGCATCCCCATTGCATGGTGCTCCCGCCACCACCATTCACCGTAGGGATGGTATTAAACAGGTCATAAGATATACCTGGTTGAGAGGTCATTGCAGTTCAGGGCTTGTTTTTTGCTCTGAGCTTATAAAGACAGATGTGTGGTTTACCAATACATATCCAATAAAAAAAGTGTTTTTTGCAGAAATGTGCCAAGTGGCAGACATTTCAAAAACATGTGTATAATACATTTAGTTGATTCCAAGACAAAAACATTGTGAGGGTCTGAATACTTACAGGGCACTGTGCGTGCATGTATACACACAAACACGAGGTCCCAAGTTACAGGCACCACGGGCTACAGAAAGATACATAAAATGCGACCTATAGACACATACAATAATGGCCACCGCAGTCAGAACATAGACGGCCCTATGAGCACACGAGCACTGGCCGTGATGAAGATGTGTACAGACATAACACACACACACACACACACACACACACGGAGGAGCTGTCACGCTGAATCACACACGCTCAATGTTATCCTTATTTACGCGTCTGGCAGGGACACGAAGCGGGAGACGCGGACACACAACTACAATGCTAAATATAGCTACAGACGGAGGGAAACGGCACACTAGGGCTGACCCCACTTAGTCCAACTGTCGATTGTTTGGTTAAAAAAAAGTTGTCAACTGACATTTTTTGTTGAGCTGTTTTTTCTTCAACCCACGATACAGGAGACAACTGATTGGTGCCAATGTTGGGATTAACCTACTCTGTGTATGAAAAAGTATTTTGCGTTCATATAAAGCAGTAGGATGCAATGCTAGTTAGTTATGGATGGACATCTTTGTCCAGGACAGTTTTCTAATATTTTTGAGGACTTAGGAGGGTCCATATTGAAAATCCAGATTTTGCTATGCAGACCCCTGGCCTTTCCTTAAAATAAAGGTTGTGGATATGAAACATGGAAAAATATGTTTTTCAAAATAAATCATTCATTGATTGTTTAACAGACAAAAAAAATCTCGGTAGATGTATTTTGTTTGAGGCAGCCCACTTAAGTCAACTTAAGGAATCGTTCGGTTCTTTTAAAAGATTTAGATCTAACTATAATTTGTTTATCTTACAGTCCAATCGATTACTTCCATCTCCAGGTCTATATACTAATTATATCGCATTATTCACTGCAATTGGACTGAACCACCTAAACTGAACTAACATGAGGAACTAAACATGCAATAAATGAAAAACAAAATATTGTTTAACGGTGTGGCTAACAACACAAACCACTTGTTAGTGAATTGTGTCTCAATACATCGGTCTGAAAACAACAGGACAGTAAAGCCCTAAATGGTTGGCAACACTGACAAGTTCAATGTGCATGTGGTGTCCAGTCCAGTCCAGTAACAGTAGTAACACTACAGGCCCGATGATTACAAATCTGAAAGAGATGCGAGACCCCCAATCCTTGATGGAGTAGCAACAACACAACCAGAACATACAGTATCACACAAAAGCCTACTAGCCTCTACACAACCAGAACATACAGCATCACACAAAAGCCTACTAGCCTCTACACAACCAGAACACACAGCATCACACAAAAGCCTACTAGCCTCTACACAACCAGAACATACAGCATCACACAAAAGCCTACTAGCCTCTACACAACCAGAACATACAGCATCACACAAAAGCCTCCTAGCCTCTACACAACCAGAACATACAGCATCACACAAAAGCCTCCTAGCCTCTACACAACCAGAACACACAGCATCACACAAAAGCCTCCTAGCCTCTACACAACCAGAACACACAGCATCACACAAAAGCCTACTAGCCTCTACA
>JACXGJ010008974.1:0-18326 GCA_016801105.1 Esox niger
ATCCTTTGGCCCTCCTCAGCATCCTTTGGCCCTCCTCAGGATGCTTTGGCCCTCCTCAGGATGCTTTGGCCCTCCTCAGCATCCCTTGACCCTCCACAGCATCCCTTGGCCCACCTCAACTTGACTTGCTCACTGACTGACTGGCTAACTGACTAGCCTTATTGACTGACTAACTAGCTGGCTGTCTTTTCTTGGGCTACGTATCAACTGGCCGCCTATTCCTGAAATATTTCCCAGAGCCTGTCTAAAGTAGTGTTATATATAGGGAATAGCATGACATTTATGATTCAGTTCTGGTTTTAGGGATGGTCCTCAATTCCACCCTGTCTCCAATACAAATGTATTGCAGATGGGTGGATGTGTGTTAATTGGACCGGTTCTGTCGGAGAAATATGCTCCTGGCAAAATAATTTGTATCTGAGAAGAGCTGGATGCCTTGAGCCTCTAAGGAGGAAAACAGGGGCTTTATGAAAACCATACAAACAATGCCATAGCTTAATCTGACCCAGTCTCCCAGGAAAATAAAAACCACATCATTAAATTACAATATTGCATTTGTAGCTTAACAATTCACTTTCCAGTGCAAGAGGTCCAAACAGGGTTTGTTCTGTGTGCGGTCTGTGGACCACTGCTAATCAGAACACAAAACGCCCCACAAAGACGGGAAACCCAGTGGCTCTGACAAGAACATTAACCAAACATTTTCTGTGGATTTTCCAAGTATGTGAGGAAAACAGCCTTCACTCAGCTCCCCAAAACAGCAGGGACAGGATGCAGTGAAAGGTACTGCAACAGGGACAGGATGCAGTGGAGGGACGACAGCAGGGACAGGATGCAGTGGAGGGAAGACAGCAGGGACAGGATGCATGGGAGGGACCTTAGCAGGGACAGGATGCAGTGGAGGGACCTTAGCAGAAACGGGATGCAGTGGAGGGACGAACGCAGGGACAGGATGCAGTGGAGGGACGACAGCAGGGACAGGATGCAGTGGAGGGATGTCAGCAGGTACAGGATGCAGTGAAGGGACCTTAGCAGGGACAGGATGCAGTGGAGGGACGACAGCAGGTACAGGATGCAGTGGAGGGACGACAGCAGGTACAGGATGCAGTGGAGGGACGACAGCAGGTACAGGATGCAGTGGAGGGACGAACGCAGGGACAGGATGCAGTGGAGGGAGCTGTCATGCAAGTATGACATTTTCATCTTCATGATATGCCTTAGCCATATCAGTCAGCAGATATTGTTTGCCAATGAGGAAAGTACAGTGCCGTCCTCGCACCTCTGACTGATTCATTTGGTATTTTGCCAGAGGGAGAATGGCAGGCCTAGATGAGGAGTCATCTGTTCTACCACAGCTTGGCATTCATAGAGGTTGGTCGCTGTGATGAAAATGAAACAAGTATCGAATTGAAACCACTGGCATCCTCGCATTAAAATGTTGCCTTAATGATACAATGCATAGTCAGCCATCTTGATCCTCGTCAGATTTCCAAGATGGCTGACTGTGGGGCAGGGGGTTGTGGGGGCCACAGAAGACACACACTATTAATAAACAGTTGATTATAAATAGTCTGGCGTCTGCTGAAAGCCATAACACCCCCCCCCCTCCACCCCCCTGCAGTAGTAGGTTCAGCATCGTGTGAAGGCTCTCCAATTAGAGCAGATTTAATTATAACCCAGTCAGTACCGACCCTCATACCGTCAATACCAGAGGGGTTATGGACCAGAATACATCCTGCCTCACACACGTGTGTACCCATGTTTCTGGACAGACTAGGGGGGCGGACTCAACATGACCCACGGTCACCAACAGAAATACTATACGCCGTCTGAGTGGCGGGGGGGACAGTAGAAGGACCACCATCAGCACTGACCATTCGCTAGCCTGTGGTTCCCAACCAGGGCAACTTGGACCCCTTGGGGTACTTGGCCTCTTCACAGAGGGTACTTGGCCTCTTCACAGGGGTTACTTGAAAACACGCATGACAGCATAGCCTCACTAGAAATTAACATGAGGGGTTACTTCAGGAGTACAACTGCTGAAGGGAAGCCTGGGCTCTGTAAGACAAGAACTGGTCCTAACCGGATGCTGTCCAATCAGTCAGCCTCTAGATCTTAGCCCTTCTATTTATTAGCCCATCTATTTTCTAGCCCCTATAGTTCTTAGCCCATTTAGGTCCTAGCCCCTCAGTTTCCTAGGCTTCAGAGGTCTTAGTCCCTCTAGTTTCTATCCCTCACAGTTCCTAGTCCCCTATAGTTCCTAGTCCACTTAGTTCCTAGTCCCCTTTGCTTATAGCCCCTCTACGTCCTAGCCCCTCTACTTCCAAGGGTAATACACCATTGTGAGGAGAAAAAAGACCAGTATCCATTGAGCCACTGGGAGTCTCACAGTGGATCCGTCACTGAATGGATCAGATGTAATATTATCCACTCACGAAGCCGTCAACAACACTTTCTGAAACCGTCCACGACACTGATGCAACCCTGGCCCTCCACATGTAAATACAGCATCAAACAGCACCCGGTATAAAGCAATGGTTTAAACACCCCGGTTTAAGGAACAGCCAGGGTTAGGGAACAGCCAGGATTAGGTTAAGGATACATACAGGGTTAGGTTTAGGAGACACCCAGGTTTAGGAATCACCCACGGTTAGGTTTAGGAAACACCCAGGGTTAGGTTTAGTAAACACCCAGGGTTAGGTTTAGTAAACACCCAGGGTTAAGTTTAGTAAACACCCAGGGTTAGGGAACAGCCAGAGTTTGTTTTAGGGATCAGCCAAGATGATGTTCAAGGAACAGCCAGGGTTATGCAACAGTCAGGATTAGGTTTAGTGTACAGCCAGGATTAGGTTTAGTTTCCTGGATTACCATCTACTGTGTGTGCGCCTGCAGCGTGTGTGTGTGTGTGTGTGTGTGTGTGTGTGCGAGAAGTGGATGGTTAATGGTGCATTACAGCTCCATCAGTACTATGTAGCACCTATCCCTCAGGCACAGCAATCATTAGAGCGTAAATAGTGGGAAACTGCCTCACTAAACACCATCTTGTTAATGTGAACTGTTAACACGTCAAGGTGGGTTTTAATGGACACAAACATTCTGACGCATATTACTCACAGCTTAAACATTTTCACATGGGGCAGGAGGCGCAGGAAGAGGCGCAGGAAGAAAAAATTATAATAATGTGTACTGGCAGGGCTAAAGATTGCTAACCTAACAGAGAGATTATACATAGTTTACAGTCTAAGGAAGCACCATCAGTTTTTTGCCTTAACAACCACCCACTCAAAATGCCAGGCAATGGGCCAGCCAAAGTTTAAACCGTCTAAACCCTTCAGAACTTCTCCTGCCCTGCATCACAACTTAGCTAATGGAGCTCAAGTAACACCACACGGGCTAAGCTGTCCACCTGATCAACAGACAGTAGACCTGACCAGGCCTCAGCCATCAGACAGAAGACCTGACCCGGCTTCAGCCAACAGACAGTAGACCTGACCAGACCTCAGCCATCAGACAGAAGACCTGACCTGGCTTCAGCCAACCGCCCGGACACCAACACCAGCCTCCCTCCCTCCAATTACCTTCCAGAAACACATGGACACAGAGCTTTTTTACCTGCTGGACAAATAACAAGCCAACGATTGGCCAGCCGCCACTAGCCTAGCTTTAACCCCCAGCCCCCCGTCCCCCGAACCACAACAAGCTTCCAGAAGGCTACAGTAGGTGGACGAAGAGCTGTGATTCAGCAGCTATTTGTGCTGGAATGCATCAGATGTCAGCAATCTGTGGTGACAGTGTGGTACCAACAGGATGGCACATAGCCATGACAACAAGGCTGCATGTAACCAGGAACAAAGCAACGACACTCTGGTCCTTAATCTGTGACAGAACCATTATAACAAGGTCTTGGGTTGAAGGGGAAAAGAGCTCACATGAAACATTCCTATCTCGTGTTAGAAAAACGTACAAAAGGATGAAATCAATCCAAACTGTCCGTAGACTGCACACACTGGGTCTAAGACCACGGGTCCTACTAATCAGGAAAACAGACAAGCTCTTTCATCAGGAGGGGAACGGTCACAGAGCAGACAAGAGGCATCTCCCTCTCTGGTATATCAAAGTCGGGACTCTCAGCTGCACTTAAAAAAAGAACTAAAACAAAGCAGAATTAAAATGTAGTTGTTTCTCAGAGACCTTTGGGTCGAAAGTAAAGAAGCCATTAGAGATCAAAGGAGCCAGCGAGGAGGGGGATCAGGCCTAATGTCTTCCTGCTTAGCAGCTAATGGTCCCCTGATTGGCTGTCTCGGAGCTGACATGGGCTGAATTCCAAATGGCCATTCCCCATTTAGGGCACCATTTTTTTAACAAAACAAAGACATTTTGGGAATCCAACAACATGTTTACTGGGGGCTGATGGGAAAGGAACTGCATTAGTATTTTACAAGATGTCTGCCGATGAAATATGCCAGGACAGACTTGAATTGTTTAAGGTGACAGGGTTGCCTAGTGGTGGACATTGTTGGGCTAGTACATGAAAGGTTACTTGTTCAAATCCAGGAGTCAGCAAGAAGAAGAATCTGTTTCTCTGCCACAGAGGAGTTAACCACAATTTCACACAGATCATTGGTGAAAAAAAGAACTTTGTTGTCGTACCAACTTACAACAGAAAAAAAGACCTCAACGTTTCTATCTTCCTTCACAACTTTTGAAATCTATCCGTCCGGCTTAGTCTGCCGCCCACACTGAAACACAGGTCGACAGGCGCTCTGCTGTCAAATTAATGTAATCATTAAACTGAGGTAACTGCAAGCAGACGGTCCGTTTAGCCGGTGATCCGAGAGAAAAGGTGTCCATGACAACATGGCCGACCCCCCTCCAGAACAGCCCAGAGGCTCGAAAATGTGTAAAATGTCTGCAGCCCTCTGAGGTAAACAATCCCATATGCTGCCAGTGTTAATTACGCCAGAACATGCCAGAGATCATTTCAGACACAGGCCTTGATTAGATAAGAGCATGCATCCATTTCACACAACTACAGTCACTTTAAGGCTATTTCAGACGACGCTATGGAAGAGGAGAATTTAGGATTAAACAAAAAGGCTAAAATAAGAATAACGGACTTAAGATGGCCGAAGGAGACAGACGTGTTATAAGTGCATGTTTTGAACTGCTGTGTTATGTAAACTCACATTGTTTCAAATCTACATGTCATTCCTATTCCAGATAAAAGGAGGTTCTGTGAACCAGGTCAGTTATAGGCTGAGACAAAAAACGCTCTACCACCTGAAACACAAACACACACACACACACACACACACACACACACAGATCCCTGATGGACAGTCAGTTGATGTTGACCCTCCAATCTCAGTTCTAACACTGGTTGAGGTACCTTCCCAGATGGGGCGTGTCACACTGCAAATGCTTTCAAGATACTCACACGTGGCATATTTCCTAGCAAGGTAACACCTACATTAGCCAGAGCCTTAACTGGGAGCAATGCGCAACAGGCTTGGCAGAGTAGGTTCAAATGGAGGAAACTGCCTGAAAATACTAAATGGCTGCTTAAATCAGCTCATCTCTGGAAAGCTGCACAAAATGCACCTTCTATCCGGTGAGGTACATGAAGTGGCTCGATAGTCGGGGAAGAGCGTAGAACCTTCTGGGTGCACTGATTCCTTTCAACGACGAGTAGCATTTTTAGACTACAGGAGGTAGAGAAAACAAAATAGACACGCGTCTTATTTCACAAGTGTCAGTTTACATTTACTGGGCGAGGAGCCGAGACATGTTTGGGGGATTTAAAACGCCTCAATTACTCTTCTATACATTTCAGGGAATCTATCATAGTCTAAAAGGTCTCTAAGAGCAACTTTATAGATGGTAAAATAGTGCTTGAATGCGAGACAACAAGGGATCACAGCGATGACATAATTAGATAGAATACAGTATGAATGGTTAAAGCATGCTTGAAGCCAGGATAACAAGGCATCCCAGCAAATGACTAGAATTAGGTCTGTCACCATGTGAGCTGTTCAAGGCTCATGAATAAGCTGAGTGTAGACAGCATATGGACGGACAGACCACCAGGAAGGCAGCTCAGATTAAATGGGACTACAGTCTGGTAATTAGCAGGACTTTAGCTGCTGGTATATCTCTGCAATCTGTTTGGAGCACGGCTTCTCAGTAAACTGCAAGTGTCCAACAAGAGGTAGATTGCAATTATTATGGGTTATTAGGTAACTGAAACTTTTATGCAGGAACAGAGAAATAAAAACATCACGTTTTGGGGGTGTCTTGATGTGCTGGAACAGTGAAGTGTTGGCAAACCATTCCCTCGGCTTGCCAAGCACTGCGCTGAGAGGAGGGGAAAGAACCCTGTGTGTCTTGTGCCTTAAACTATTAACCCAATAGTATGACACCAATTAATCCTATAGGAGCATCTAGAAACAGTGCACAGACGCAAGCCACTTTCATTGGAGAGAAGTTGCTATTTTAAAGTTCTCTATATTCCCGAAGACCCATCCAGCCTCCTACAATGTGAAGCACGGAGTTGCCCAGTGTAAAAAACACACAAACACGCGCACGCACGCACTCACGCACGCACGCGCACCCGCGCGCACACACACACACGCATTATTGTGGCAGAATTCATTCTGACAGCTGCTATTGATATGGTTTGCTTGATAAGACAAGTGCAAAACAACTAAAAATAATTCCTTTATCAAACAGCAAGACATGTCAGAGGACTTGGAAGAGTAGCTAACCGAGAAGATACGAGAAAAACACTTTGCCACTCAAGCGGACGAAGCGACAGATTGAAACAAGACCGGCTATTAATAGCATATGTGAGGTACGCCGATAACTAATCCCAGAAGGGGGACTCGTTTTTCATGTATGTGCCATAACGTGCTTAGGGCCATTGTTGTGCTGGAACGTCCAGGAGTGTCCAGGCCCAACTTTCATGCGGAAGAATGCAAATTGTCTGCCAGTATTTTCTGATAACATGGCTGCACTCATCCTGCCATCAATTTTCACCAGATTCCCTGTGCCTTTAGAGCTCAGACACCCCCAAAACATCAGTGAGCCACCACTATGCTTCACAGTGGGTATGATTTTCTGTTCATTCTAGGCCTTGTTGACCCTCTCCAAACATAACACTTATGGTTGTGACCATAAAGCTCTATTTTGGTCTCGTCACTCCAAATTACAGTGTGCCAGAAGTTGTGAGGCGTGTCGGGCATATTGTAACCGGGCTTTTTTGTGGCATTGGCACAGTAAAGGCTTCTTTCAGACAACTCGACAATGCAGCTCATATTTGTTCAAGCATCGTCATATTGTGCTCCTTGAAACAACCACCCTTTCCAGAGCAGCCTGTATGTCTCCTGACGATACCTGTGGGTTTTTCTTTGTATCCCGAACAATTCCTCTGACAGTTTGGGCTGAAATCTTTCTTGGTCCACCTGACCTTGGCTTGGTATCGAGAGATACCCATATTTTCCACTTCTTAATAAGTGATTGATCAGTACTGACTGGCATTTACAAGGCTTTGAATATATTTTTATATCCTGTTTACATCTTAACCCTTACATTGTCACACAGGTCTTTTGACAGTTGTTTTCTGCTCCCCATGGCTCAGTATCTAGCCTGCTCAGTGCATCCACGTGAGAGCTAACAAACCAATTGACTATTTACACCCAGACACTAACTGCAATATAAAAAGCCACAGGTGTGGGAAATTCACCATTTTAACCTGTGTGTCACCTCATGTGTTTGTAACAAGGCCAAACATTCAAGGGGATGTAAACTTTTGATCAGGGCCATTTGGGTGATTTCTTCATGAAACGGGACCACCTGAGAGACATTTGAAAAGCTCAATGGGAACAATACCCAGGGGCAGGGCACTGACACACTTTCCCTAATCTGCACAGAAGGTTCATCTATAAGTGAACTGGAGTTACGTAGCAGTAAACTTGAAAAGGGGAATATAGACGTGTTTGTAGGTCCTGAAACCAGTCAATTCTAATGTTTGCACTGCCCTTTGCTGAGTAGCCTTGTCGGTCAGTCAGTAAAACCAGGCACTTAAGAAATAATAGTAGGAGTTTTATGTATTCCTATAGCCCACTTATTTTTGTTTATGGCAGGGGCTCCGGCAGGCACCCCAGTACCAAAGGGGATTTTAGCTTGAAATGTTTGGGAAGCACTGCTGGAAATGTGGCCCTACACAGGCCTAATATTTGAGCTTCTCAGGGCTTCCGGCGGGGTCCTGGGTTGGTGCCCCACTCTGCGGTTCTGTGGCTGCGGTGCTCGGCTAGGCTATGAACCCAGTGACATGGCTGACTGAACAACCCTCGCTCTCCACTACTGTCGTGCTCTAACCCCATCAGGCTCTTTGAGTGTGTCCTAAATGGCTCCCAATCCCTTTGGCCTGGCTCACAAGAAGGGCACTCGATTGGGAAAAGGGGGCTATTAGGGACCGTGACGCGTCAGTAATAATCCCTAAACTCACAACACCCCTCAGCCAGTCTGACCGATCATGACTCACCGCCCATTGAGACAATATTGAAGATAACAGTTTGGCACCGGAATGTTCGCTATTGACTTTAGTTCCCCGTAATTAACACTTTCTATCTCTTTAATCCCAAAAAGGACTCTGCTGTCAATTCACAGCACAGGAGTTGAAATGAAAGTAACTTTTCACGCGATTTATGTCGGTTGCAGTTTTATTAAAATAATGCCAACTGATGAAAATGTATAATTTGCCTATCAGCTTCGGAGTCAGCTGGGAAACTACCGTCGCTCAATACTCATATTTTAGACATTTCCTGAAATCTCTATTGTTAAAGTTAACTAAGTAGGGATGCTAGGTAGCTAAGGCTAACTTTTCTGTAATAAGCAGCTTAACTTGTTTTATACAGGTGTCAACGTACTGACCAAACATATGAGCGACTGTTATCAAATATCAGTCAACATGTTTGCATGCAATAGCAATAGTTCCTTTTCATCAGTCAAACAGTAGCTGAGGGGCATTTCGTAAGGAGACAGCTTCTTGTGAAATCATGCCAGATAGTAATTAAAGTTAGTCATTCTGATCGGTACTGATGCCTTGTTAAATGTAGGCATTTGGGAGACTAGAGACTATATAAACGACAATCGATCTATTTTCCATCTATTAGTAAGTAATTAAATACATAAACAGTTGGTTAGCTAGCTAGCTTTTAGTGGAAAATACTTCATATGTGTGGCACCGGTTGAAAACATACTTAACCAAATATTGGTCCCCAAACCAAGATAATGTTAGCTAACCCATTCTTAAGCCAACACTTTCAAATGAGGTTTGACTGGCCGGGTGAGCTACATGAGCTGATGTAGGAAACCAAGAATGCTTGTTTCATGACTGTCAAATGTGCAGGCCACTCATCCACTAAGGACAATTGCTGAATTTAATATGTTATAGTGCCTTCCTGATAGAAAAAGCACACCGTGCTGTGATTTGTGGTTTCATGGAAAGGGAAAGTATGCAGTCAAATTCTGCTTTGCTAACCTAGATTTGGCCAGTTTCTACCATTCTTCCTTGTATATCCTCTCAAGCTCTGTCAGGCTGGATGGGGAGCATCAGTGAATTACAGTTGTCAGGTCTCCCCCCAGAGATGTTCAATGGCTTTCAAGTGCAGGCTTTGGCTGGGCTACTTAAGGACATTAACAGACCTGTCCCGAAGCCATGCAAGTGTTAGCTTTGCTGTGTGTTTTGGATCATTGCCATGCCGTAAGATTCATCTTCACCCCCATCTAAAGTACTGTGGTCTCTGGATTTGGTTTCTGATTTCTTCAAGGACCTCTCTGCTTTTTGCTTATTTCATCCTTTTCCTGAATTCTCCGCAGTCTCCCAGTCGCTGCCTATGAGATTCATCTCCAAATCACAATAATGCCGCCACCATGTTTTACTGTACTGATGGTATTAGCCAAGTAATGAGAGAACCCATATCCTCACGCTCTCAGAGTCCTTCAAGCATATCTTATACTCAGGCTTGATGGATGGATGCAGAGATGGTTTTCCTCCTGGCACGCTCTCCCATCTCTACAGAGAAACTCTGAAGCTCTGTTAGAATTGCAGTTAAGTTCTTGTTCACCTCCCTGAACAAGGCCCTTCTTGTCTGATTACCCAGTTTGGCCAGATTTGGTAGTTCCAAAAGTCTTCAATTTCACAATTATGGCAACCACTGCGATTCCAGTTACATTCAATGCTTTACCTATTGGGTTGTATAACCTTTCCCCAATCTTTTCCAGCACATTTTGAGTTCTATATTAAGTTCCTTAGACTTCATGACTCATGTTTTTGCTCTGACATGCATTGTAAGGTGTGGCACCTTAGTTAGACAGGTGTGGATCGTTTAAAAACCATGTCCAATCAATTTAACGTGCCACAGGTGAACTCCAATCAAGTTGTAGAGATTCCTCTTAAGGGTGATCAAAGGACACGTCTGAAGAGAATTTCAAAAGTTGTGTCTCAGAATGTGTATAATATATATTTCAGTTATATTATTATTTCGGTTACAATAGATTTGTTTTGCCTGACACTTAGCGTAGTCTGAAAAAAATACACATCCAAACAGTTCTAAATTAGGTCCCCAACAAGATCTGAAGTGATGAGGTCTGAATACCAACAAAAATAACTTCCCACCACAACCTCCTCACCCATGTTACACAGTCCATGCCAGAACAGGCCTTAACCAAGCCTTCAGCCATGATGTGGGCAACTCAACTGGACTTCAGTCAGACAGATAATATATAGATAGTAAACTGGGGGATTTAGGAAATTCTTTGGGTCAGACAAAGTGAAAAAACACACTTTTACCATTGTTGGACTGAAACACTGTCTGGTCTCGTTCCCTTCATGTTGGTCGATCGATCAAGAGATTTCTCACACCCAAAGTCAACATAATGCTTATTATTTTGTGAATGTTTTACAACATTATAGCCACAAGTCAATAAAGTGAGGTATATCAGTGATTAGGAAACAAGCAAAGATATTACGAACAGATATAAGATGAGATAATCACTATGCCAACCGTTTTGATTACACCTGGAATCACATCAACAGTGTAATTCTGAAAAAGTTTTCTGTCAACAGAAATTAGCGATTTAGTCAGTGACAATCCATTCTCTCTCTCAATTCAATTCAATTCAGCTTTATTAGCATGACAGTTATTATGACCATATTGTATATAAGCTAGGGGTACAATAGTAACAGGAGATTACATAGCAACAACACCATACCAAATGACATCAAGAACAACAATAACCAGCAAACATTTTTACCTCAGTGCAAAAAAATGATTTACCTGTTTCGACAGCAATGGAACTCAGATGTACATTTGTCGGTCCTAAGTTCCCAGGTAGAGTGGACAAATGTGGGTCTTTTTACAAAGGCACTGACAACTTTCACCAACAATCCCTGACCTGCCATGGTAATAGCAAACAGCACCTGGTCAGCATGACAACCAGGTGGCTGACAATCCGTCTTCCGGGCCCTTGGTGGTATCAGGAATTTAAATGCAGGAGCCCATTGGGTGATTGAACAACCTAACCAAAACAAACCTAGTAACTGACGGCCCAGCCGGTCGCCTTGTTCCCTGGGGTGAATTAGTTACTGTTTTGTTTGAAAGTCAAGGGGCGGGTGGGCGTGTAAACCTTCATTTTCATTCTTGTTTCATTTAACTGCTTGGTGTTTTATTTTTCAATTAAATCATAACATCGACTGCCAAATCCGCCTGCGACTGGTTCCTCCTTTCCACTACACCTAACATTGTGACAATGTATCTAGAACGCATTTCATGAATTGTCAATCATGTTAAGTAACAAATGTATTTGGTTCTATGTTGTAACACTGATAAACTTTTGGGGTACGTTTCAAACCCTTTGGCCCCAATGGGCCTGTGGCAAAAGAACGATACGTTGAGACCTGGATAGTCAGTTTACGGTCCGGTAGCAATTCAGTTTGTTTTGTGTTTAGGTTTGATTGTTCCTATGTTCTTGATTGGCCTTTTTGGTTTGTTGAACAATTTGGTTTGCTCTGATTAATGATTGTAAAGCAGTGATGATCTGAGATGGGACAATGTTAGGTGTTAGTATGTCTCATGACCAGCTGACTGAATGGACTCTTTTTGGGGTTCAGTTCTTGCATTTGCAGTGCTTCAAATTGCACTGTATCTTGGGGACTTGATTTAAGATGTATTTATTATTAATGGATAGCTGAAGTGTATCATAGGTGCACTTCAACTGTGAGAGACGGAATCTAAAACAAAAATCCAGTGTGCAGAAACATTTTGCCTGTCAATTTACGGAGAAATGCATTGAAACTAATCGGGAGAAAGTTTATAATGCAGCAGGACAATGACCCAAAGCACACTGCCAACAAAACAAAGGACTTCATCAGGGGGAAAAAGTGGAAGGTTATAGACTGGCCAAGTCAATCAGCTGACCTTAACCCAATAGAGCATGTAGTTTACCTCCTTAAGAGGAGACCAAAGGGAGAAACACGCCGAAAAACAAGAATTGTAAGAAGCTGCGGCAAAAACCTGGAATAGCATCACAAATGAAGAATGCAACAGTTCGATGGTTTGCAGGCTTGGGGCACTTATTGCAAGCAAAGGTTATGCTACCAAATAATAAATGTTATTTACTTTAATACTATTTTTTCCTTTTCAGAGAAAGTCACTGGTGATTCCTTTCCGCGTTGCAGAGAGTCTCCCTACTCCTCCACACCGATTCTCCTCTTCACAGGGCCACTGCAAATGTAGTGAACTATTCTGGAAAGAGGCTGTCATTTGGGACACCAGCCTCCATTCAGTGTGGTGACAGGGCGTGCCTGTTGGATTAGTTCCCTTTTATAACCCTCTGGAACAGTGTGACAGTTTAAAACTGAGCAAAAAGGTCATTATAGGACACACACAAAACACTCACACAAACACGCCAAAACACGCACGCAACACACGCACACACACAAAGCCAGGGGTAGATGTACGAAAGTCTTGTGTCATAACGCCACGTGACGGGTCACATATTTCAGGTCAGTCACGCGCCACTGTTTGTACACTAATAGATGGTTGCTATGGAAAACAGAACAACAAAGAACTGGTCGACAGATAATAAAGTCTCTACTTTCCCAAATGCCTACTTTTAACAAGACATTGGTACTGATCCAAAGCAGGGCACTACATAGTGAACAGCATTCTGTTTGGTACATATCCCATGACGCTATTAACCCTAACCGTGCCTCAGCATGGCAGTGTTGGGGATCAGAGTGCACTCACTGACAGGACACAAGGCACATCACTGAAACCCAACAGAGCCAGTCCATCATCACCCTGGAATAATGAGACCTGTGACACACACACGCAGACATACTAGAGACCAGCACACGCTAGGCCAGGTGAAATGAACGCACACGCAGACCGGACAAGCGGAAATCAAATAATGAAAACCTGACGAGAATTACTTCACTTTAATATAATACATCGGACATTTGTTATTTAAGAAAATCCGTCCCTTGGACGTAAATCGGTGAGGATTGAAATGGCAACATCCAACCGAATTCAGCTCCCAGGCAAAGCGTCTCGCCACAACCATTCGCTGCTGACTGAATGGCCCTGAGAGAAATGCTGATGCTGGGAGAACGGCCGAGACGCGGGGGCGTGCCACCCGGCCCGACGGATGCATCGTCTGATAACGGCTGGCGCTTTAGTGCTGACATTGCTATCTGCTCCGATCTAGTCCGCGGCACAAATTGAACCCTGCGCCCTATGCAGCCCACTACCTCCGACCAGGGTTGACTGGAGTCCAACTGAAAATTAGTGCACTCAGTGGGGACAGGGTAGGACCGGGGACACAGCCATGGTCTGTGGGCCCCCGGGGGGGGGGGGCACACTGCTGGGGGGCTCAGTGTTATTAGCGTGTGCAACGGGCCACATTACAACTGCTACATGAGTGCCGGTCATTCAGGTTTCAAGAAGCTACGATCCAGTTTAACACTGATCAACGTATAGGCAGAATGTGAAAACACAGCTGCACTTCTTAAGCCTGTAATCCACACTGGCCAAAGCAACCAAACGGGTTATGTTTGCTTATTAACCACACATCTCTTTACTGACAAACACTTTAGAAAATCAAATAGTAGAGCTATGCATCAGAACAGTACTGTTTAAAGCAGTGCTTTTCATTCTTTGTGTGATCAAATCAACACATTGTAAAGCTTACATGTCAATCCCTTAAGAAAACTCTCTTAACCTTCTGTGATCTCAACAGAGGTAGAACACCAGGGAGGGTGTTCCTTTCGGCGTGCAGGGATTCCGGTCTAGACTTTCTGGTTGAGCAAGCAGGGTGTTTGGCTCCAAGTTCAGCCTTGGTAATTTTGTTTTTTTTTAAGTTTCCTGTAAAAGGTAATGGTTGCCAAAACCACGCCTATCTCCTAGAGGGGGCTCTTTATTGTTTTCTTTCTTCATTGTTGTGAACATTATTTGGTCATACTCCGTAGAGTTCTTTCCTAGATCCAGCTGATCATATGCTGGTCATTTGCTGGTCATATGTTGTCATTTGCTGGTCATTTGCTGGTCATATGCTGGTCATTTGCTGCTCATTTTCTGAGGTAACCAGTGCTTTCTTTGTTGTTCTTGATGTAAAGTATGAGACAGTTGATCAGCACACCTAATGTTTCGGCCATGTCTCGGATACATTATTCTGATTTTTCATGCTTGCCAGCTTGACTTTCATTGACACTCCTTCGGTGCTTGTGCTGTTAGACACAAGCAACTGGCTCCAAATGCAAAGCCTACACTCAAAACTACATATTTACACCTCTGTAGTACAAATGCAAACAAACACACCTGCCTAATAAGAGTCCAAATACTAATGGACTAAACTGTATCCTGGCAGCCTGGGGGTTGATGCGATGAAGAAGGACCTTAATAAAAAAAAATATATACAGCTCTGGAAAAAATGTACGAAAGAAAAGGGTGGAGTGGTCTCTTAATTTTTTCTGGTGTTTGTGTGTGGATGATATATGACAGGACGGGGAGATGGTAACATCAAAACAAAACCCTCTGAATGCCCACAGCACTGATAATGTCTGGCTCCCAAATGCCACACTATTCCCTGCATAGGGAACCTCATGCCCTGGTGTGGAGAAGGGTCCTCTGGAGTGTGTTAGTGAGCCATTTGGGATGCAGGTATGTGATGTGGAATGAAAAAGACTGTGACTTAATAGCACTGTCACAGAACAGTACACACAAACTTGTTTTGTCAGAACAAATCAAAATTAGAAGAGTGTGAATGTGACTGCTGAGCAGGAGGAGCGGATGAGTGGGTTAAATGCAGGCCTGATGACCTCACTCCAGAACCAACAGGTCCACCCAGCCTCCAAAGACCAATAGCAGGCCTGCGATTTGTCTGTTATCACGCACGCACGCACACAGTGAAGCTTCGCCAAAACCATCTTTCACACGCATACATCTGTCAGTCCGTGCCAGGCCATTGTCTTGGGTGCTTCGTACTCAAAGACACGTCGACAACTCATCCAGAAGCGACCCTTTGACCTGATCCAGTCCCGAGTTCCCTGGGTTTATGGGTGGGATGAATGATACGAACGGATGACTCATTTGTATTTTTGATTGCGAAAGTTATGTCAGAGCTGAACGTTGCCCCAGGAGATTCACCAGTTGAGCCCCACGGCCAGGGAAGATAACGGACAGCCACCGCCACTGGGAAGATAGGTCATCAGCTCTCTGACAGGTCGGCGGCGCTCTGACAGGTCGGCGGCGCTCTGACAGGTCGTCGGCGCTCTGACAGGTCGTCGGCACTCTGACAGGTCGGCGGCGCTCTGACAGGTCGGCAGCTCTATGACAGGTTGTCTACCAAAGTGTCCCGATAATCTGACGGCCTAGATGACAACTGCTCCAAAGGGGTTCGCGTTCTGCTGAGCAGTACTGCCGGGATGTTAGTTCTGATCTGGACTATCAGAAGTAACATGTGTTCAGACAGACTCTGGTAGCTAGCCCAGGTGATAGCGTGGCACCACACACACACACACACACACACACACACACACGCACACACACACACACACACGCGCACACACACACCAAAGAGAGACAGAGAAAAAGAGAGACCGAGAGGAAGAGAAAGGAGACAAAGAACGGACCAAAAAAGCTTTTTTTAAGAGTTAGTCTTGGTCTGTGTATCTGAAGCAGGAAGAATCCAATCGATCTAGGGCCCATGCCATAAACTGAACTGTGATTGGGCTTAAAAGGCAAGCGACAGACTTTTGAACCTTGACCTCTTGGATGATGAATAACTTGACCCTGGTCAGTGCCTGTGCTTATATTGACCCCTGACTTTTGTAGTTGGTTAAGGATGCTGGCAGGAGGTCATTTACCAAGTCCGTCACGATTAGTGGTCCTCTCATTAGACACTCCACTGCCTCAATAAGCCTCCAGAGAAGGGCATTCTGTCCCAATACGACACCCGAACCTCCCTCACAGCATGCTACATATGACTCTGGTCCAATGGAGCGCACTATATAGGGAATAGGGTCTTATTCGGGACCTAACTGTGTTCTTATTAATTCCTAAAGGCCACTCATTTTGGGGGATAATGTGTGTTTTGTGACACAGGATTGGGGGTTTGGCGATGCCTCAGCCCAGCGCCTCAAAGACCTCAGGGGTGCCGATCGAGAACAGTCGTCTGGATCATTCGCACAAAACAGTCGCCCGGAACAGTCGCCCAAAACAGTCGCCCAAAACAGTCTTCAGCTTGTGTGCTGACGTTTTTTTTGTGGAGATCGTTTAATATTATCAGGTTTTGAGATGCGATGTGATTGGTTCTGGCGCTTAGCAACGTGTCACTGACATGGCAACCTCTTCCCTTAGTGCTATTTCAGCCTCAGTGAGAGTCTGTTCTGAGGGTTAGGAGCAGGGTAGCAGAAGCCCCAGGATTCAGGACTGTTGTCTAGCTAACTCTGTGCTGTGGTGGTAAGAGGCAGAGTAACAGGATATTACAGAATCTCTGCAGAACAATAGAGTCCAAATCCTCTCCAGAGTTTAATTTCCTCCCACTAACCCTAGCAGCTGTTGCCTGAGCCAGGACGCACTCCTTACTCCTCTGGTCACTTTGCACCACTCACCCACAACCCCATCACACTCCACCCTCCTCACTCCATTTTGTCACCCACTACCATCCCCACTCCACCCATCACCCTCCAACCTCTTCACTCCACCCTCCTCAATTCACCCATCACACTCCACTATCCTCACTCAATCCGCTACTCTCCACCCTCACCACTCCTCCCTATCACACACCACCCAATCACACACCACCCTATCACACACCGCCCCATCACACACCTCCCTATCACACACCACCCTCCTCACCAGCCTATCACATGCCACCATTCACACTCCACCCTATCCCACTCCACCCTATCTCACTCCACCCTATCCCACTCCACCCTATCCCACTCCACCCTATCTCACTCCACCCTATCCCACTCCACCCTATCCCACTCCACCCTATCCCACTCCACCCTATCCCACTCCACCCTATCCCACTCCACCCTATCCCACTCCACCCTATCCCACTCCACCCTATCCCACTCCACCCTATCTCACTCCACCCTATCTCACTCCACCCTATCCCACTCCACCCTATCCCACTCCACCCTATCTCACTCCACCCTATCCCACTCCACCCTATCCCACTCCACCCTATCCCACTCCACCCTATCTCACTCCACCCTATCCCACTCCACCCTATCTCACTCCACCCTATCCCACTCATGTGAGGATAGGACAGAACCTAGAGACTTGGTGTATAGAGAAAAGAGGATAGGGCCAAGAACTGAGCCTTGGGGAACACCAGTAGTAAAAGGCTGTGTGGCAGACACCCAGATCTTCTCCACATCACCTGGTAGAAGCGGTCTGCATGGTAGGAACAATCCAAGTGTGAGCAGAGACTGAGATGTCCAAATCACAGAGGGTGAAAAGTGGGATGCTATGAATCACAGTGTCAATGGTACCAGATAGATCAAGGAGGGTGAGAACAGAGGAGAGTGTTTGTGCTTGGGTAGAGCTTCTGTTACACTGGAGTGGTGTTATGGTGAGATTAGTTGACAGACACCTGGTTAGGAGTAGACCGATTGCATTGTCTGCTTTGTGTGTAGGGGTTTGCAAGAAAATGGTTATGTTACAAAAGGAAAGGAGAGGAACAATAGAACTAGAAAGAAATGTTGAAGGTTGAAGTCACCCAAGAATGTGAGTGAGGAGCCCTTATCTGGGAAT
>JACXGJ010008975.1:0-25501 GCA_016801105.1 Esox niger
GAGATAATGCATAGCTCTGGGTCCAACTGAAAATGTCTGTATAAAAGAGGAAGACGAAAGGCAAGAGTCAGACTCATTGGTAAGCGGGTCTCCAGATATATCTGTTGTACGCAATAAAGTGCGTTAAATATTGAATCTGTCTTTGGTCTAATTCTCTTCTCATCAACTTACTCGGGGTGAAGCAGGTTAGGCTGCAACAATATACTGTTCTTTAGCATCACTGTCAACCACTGATGGTGGGAACCTGCTAGCGCTTCAGGAATGTTGTCATGTAATTTGCAAAAAGATCATCAGATATTCTGGTAAAATCCCAGACTTTGAATATTTTCACAATGCGATAACCTTCTAAACAGCCTTAACCAGCGCAATAGAAACCCAGGAACCAGTTAAAGATCTTTCTGAATCAGTATCTGAACAATCAGTTACCTGGTTCAGAATCTGCACATAGTCTATAAAGGCCTTTCAGTGGACCCATGGTGGCCCTTACAATACTAAAGTATATGTCCTGTGGTTTGAAATCTTGATAGATTATGTATAGATGCCCAATCGGATATTTTTTTCTTGTTGCAGAATGGGTAAAGACTACAGACATCATTATACTGAATAGTCTCCCCTGCTCGAGCTGTAAACTTCAAATGGTACGACCTCCGAAAAGAGCACTCAAGGGTCAAGGCGCTCTGGAGCATTGAAGGTCTTCAAGAAAGCTTGGACATCTGCAGAAGTGTTTTTAAGCAGATTCTAATCACACTCCCACATATATTGTACATGTACATTGTGTTCTTTTAAAGCCTCAAGCTTTGTCAGCCATTGTAGGTGCATCAACCCGTACTGAATCTTTGTTACCGGGTTCATGCTTGTTGAACAATTACACATTGGGTGACCGTGCAAGAAGCAGCCTAGAAATTCATATACTGTGCACACACTATCGCGTTCAACGTATCGATCAATATAATAGGCACCAACTTTAATTTCAGGGCATGCTGTATTGATATATTCTCATCAGAGGCCACATATTCAAGCCATTGGATTTGTGATGATTTGTAATGATCGACATTATGATATTATGTTTGGAGATTGAATTGTTCCCTATTAAAGGTAGAATATTTCCATATTTAAAGGCAGAATTTGTCTTTTGTATGATATTGTAGCATGGATCATGATACGGACAAGAGATTTTTTTCATTGTTCAATGGATTTTGCGGGATTGTCTAATCGTGATGTTATGATATGTCTGATTTTCTGCTGAACACCGTTAACACTTATTGCAGCCTGTTGATGTCAAAAGGTTTCTCAACCCTTATAAACTGAGGTGAGGGAGAGATTGAAGACAGTCACATTGAGTTATGTGCCAGAGAGGGGTGTGTCGATTGCCTTGTTTACTTTCATTTTCATTTGAGGAACAATAAGACCTCCTTGGTCACGAACCCCTTTTTGTTGTTTTGTCTCAGTCATTTGTAACAAAAGTGTATTGACCTTTTCATTAGGAATTGCAATGTACATTTAATGTTTTATCAAACATGTAATAGTTTTGCTTAAATGTTTTATGGGGGGTGTTGAACGGAAGTGGATGAACGTATGCTTGTTTATGCATAGATAACAAAAGAACATCTGGGTATCTGTGCACAGGAAGTCAAGTTCATTCAAAGCACAATGATTTCTAACATATTTTTGGAACAGTAATGGATTAGTTATACCGGAGAATAGAGTGTGGGTTAGGTAGTTATTTGAGAGTCATATAAAAGATTAGGTAATTTTTGGACAAGTAGTAGACAAGATGATAATTAAGGGTGTTGCTTAGCTACAGATTTCACTCATCTAATTACAGTGTTTCTTACCACAGTATGATCGGGTGGATTGTGTCAGCATGTAGCAGAATGCGTCAAGTGAATTCTTTAGGGGTTACACAATTCCAAAGTATGGGGCAGCTAGAACGCTAAACGACAATTCGCTAATTTACTTTAAAACTGGCAGTAGGCTATTCAGTATGTTCTCCTAATTGGTCAGACTACCTTTCAATTTCACTTCCTATTTTTTTGCTCTACAATACTGTATAAAGATTGTGAATGTTCAGTTGTTAGAGACACAAAATTATTATATCCTATTATGTTTGGCTTTTCTCGGTTGACTTGGGCAAACTACACTGCGTGCACAATTACTAGGCAAATCGTATTTTTCAAGATTTATTTAATTTTGGAAAATCGCAATGCTTTATGTCAATCCAAAATATAATTGAACCTCAAACCTGAATGTTAAACAAAGGTTAAGTTCATTTTCATCTTTCTCAGGGGAATACATAAGATTGCAGAAGTCTTAGGCAACTACTGAAAAAAAGGATTTCTTCCAACTCATGTGTTTATTCTCAGTTTTTAAAGTATGTGTAACAAGTAAGTAACACAAAATGACAATTTATTAAAATTGTTGTCCTTTCTAAAATATTCAGTGACCAATATAACTACCCTTCTTTTCAATAACTGCCATGAGCCTTACATCCAGGGAATCTATCAGTTTCTTGATTTATTCACGATCAACTTTCATTGAAGCAGCAACCACAGCTTCCTAATAGCTGTTCAAAGAGGGGTATTGTCTTCCCTGACAGTAAGTCTCACATTTGAGAAGGGCCCACAAATTCGCAATAGAAATTAGATCAGGAGAGAAAGGTCATCATTCGGGCATCTTTGTGGCCCTGGTTGACTCGCCAAGCAGTGGAGTACTTGGATGCATGTGTTGGAGCATTGGCCTTCATGAAGATCATGGCCTTCTTGAATGCTGAGGACTCCTTCCTGTAACACTGTTTGAAAAAAGTATCTTCCAGAAACTGGCAGTAAGTTTGGGAGTTGAGTTTAAGGTCAACTTCAACCAGAAAAGGTCCAACTACCTCATCCATAATTATAGCAGGCCATACCACTAGCCCTCCTCCACCTGGCTGATGCCTGACTGAAGTAGATTCCTGTAACCATTAGTGATCCAGCCATGGGCCCATTCATCTGGTCCATCAAGAGTCACTCTCATTTCATCTGTCCATAAAACCTTGGAAAAATCGGTCCAAGTATTTCTTTGGCCAATCCATACAATAGACTCTGAGCACTTGACATCTTGTACTTCTGGGCACACCAGGTAGGATGCAGTTCTGGTATATGATGACACTGGAGGACAATGGGATCCTGGCAGGTTCACGATAAATTACTCTCGAGTCTTTTGCAGTTCATTTGTGTCTTTTCTTCTCCAATGTGTTTTTTTTGCACAACAGTTGACTATTCGCAACAATACCTTTTGATTGTCCGGGGGTCACGCCTCAGTAGTTTAGCTATTTCACGAATGTTGCATCTGTCTGAAAAGCATTAAAAAAAAAAAAACTTTTCAGTGTCAGTTAAATCTCCTTTTTGACAGATTTTACCTCAGGTCATGAAGCTGCCTATTAATTATGCACACCTTGATATTAGGTGTTATTAACTTTTGGCACAACCTCCCTCATTACCCTAATATAGTTCCCCTGAAAATTATTAAATCCAATGAGTATTCAAATATATAGGGTTAGGAGTTGGAACATTTTCTTTGATACAATGATACAATCAGAATATCACTTGCCTAATAATTGTGCACGCACTGTATAAGGTGTTCATGTTTTTTTTCTCACCATGTCTGTTCTAGTTTAACAAAAGAAAAACATTCTTCCCGTGTTTGTTCTATTTTTTTCCTTATTGCTTTTATTCCATTCTCACTTTTTCTTCCTTACCATGTTTTTTTTCACCATTTTATAATATTGTTTTTCCTTCACCATGACTCTTGAGGGTACTTTACAGCCTGAAATTAAATCAAGATAAAATCAGATTTATTCCATATTGTCACGTCCTGGCTATGCCCCTAGCCATCTTCGCACTGGCTGGGGCCTTAGTCATGAAAGGACTAGAAGAGATGCCTCTATGTGCTTGGGTCTCCCCAATTGGAGGCAGGTGTTGGTTGTTGCCTCCAATTGGGGAACCTATTTAAGTTGTAGGTTTGCTCACACTGGTGTGGTTCATTTTGGTTTGTGTGCTACCCAACCCAGTCACTGGAGCTGCTTTAAGTTTGTTTTGTTTCTTTCTTCATTAAAAATCATGGAATACCTTCACCCGTTCGCCTCAGCGTATGTGTCCTTCAACCAACCCTATGACACGGATTTATTCACACACAGTTACCCACAAGTGGAAAACAAAAATCTAATAAAAATCTCCATCACTCAAATGTATTTTGAAAATATTGCAATCAAGCACCCCTCCACACCATCTCCTCTGCCAGATACAGATACATGACACAGACCTCCAAAAACCTTTAAAGTTTTGTTATTTTCATCACAACGACTGGCTGTGTTGCATTTACTTCAATCAATTGTTCAATCAAATGTATTTTATAAAGCCCTTTTTACATCAGTAATTTGCCACAAAGTGCTTTTACAAAAACACCAGCCTTGAACCCCAAGGAGCAAACTGTAGTGTTTAATTTCAGTGGCTAGGAAAAAATCCCTAAGAAGGCTGAAATTAAGGAAGAAACCTAGAGAGGAAACAGGGTCAGTGGGGTGACAAGTCCTCTTCTGGCTGTGCCATTGGAATATATTAAGAGTCCAAATTGGAATAATTAAGAATTTCATTTGGGCTGAGACCAGCGTCTATTTAAACCCAGTCCAGGTTGGGGGGGTTAGCAGAGTGGCAGCTGAACTCGTCAGGTATTGTCTTGATCTGTAACATTACCAGGAGGACTTTGGACAAGGAAAGCAACGAGTCAAGCCTGGTACTATGCAGCTGTCGGCCAAGACCTAATGTCCTAAAATGTCAGGAGGCAGGGAACATTTTGAAAATGCATTCCTTAGATCTACAAGGATTTATAGTGGAGAAGGAGAACTGACCCTACACCCCCAGCACAATAATATAGCAGTGTAAAACCTTGAGGACAGGGGGTCCCGTGACACAAGTTGAAAAACTATTTTAAAACTCTGAAAATGTATCAAATGTAAAGTACCCCTTTTGCATAAGTGAACACACCCCTGGGTTTATACTTGGTGAATCTTCTTTTTGCTTGAATTACACGCATGTGTCTCTTTGAATAAATCTTTACATATTTTGCACACATAGATTGTGCTGTATTTGCCAATTTTTCATTCAGAATTGTTGAAGCTCAGTTAGATTACATGGTGAGCACTTATAGACTGCACTATTCCAGTCATTCCATAGATTTGCAACGGGATTTATGTCAGGGCTCTGGCCAGGCCATTCCAGGCCATTAACCTTCATGTCCTTCAGCCACTCTTCTGTTGATTTGGAGGTGTGCTTTGGGTAATTAAATTATCATGTTGAAACGTGACCTATTTTCCCATTTTTATCTTTTGCCATTCCCGGCCAGGAACTTCCCCCCCATAGTATAATATTTGCTTTGAATTGCACTATGACTGCTTTTATTCTGAACAAAAACAAAGTCCCTAGATTTTATCACACATTGAATCCAATTAGCTTGTTTTGTGATTCCTCAGGAAGTTCATTGCAATTCTAAGGGGTGGTGGTTCACATATCCCAATTGTGATTTTTTTATTTATTAATTTTTTTTTTAACTGTGTGTAAAAATAGCAGGAAAAAGTATGCTCTTGTGTGTTATCATTTCAGTCTATAAGGCATCAAAAGGTGAACATTTTGAAAGGGTTTGGTTGACTTTCTATACCCACTGTATTTCCAACTGGTTTTGCTGTAATTAAACTGTTCTTCTAATTCTCTGGTGATCCAAAATTATGTGGAATGCTCTATGTCAATAAGCAAACACATATTGTAGAAAAAAGAATGTGTTGGGTAACACAAAGCACACAGGTCACGATTCTCCACTTTTACTTTCAGCCCCTCCAAAACTACAAATCAAGCAGTGGTTTGAAACTGAATTTCACCTTTAGTGGAGGAACGTTTTATTTGAATAAGGGGTCATATCTGTTTAGAGACTGGACTTGACTGGCCTCCTGGTATCAGTCATTATGAATAACGTACCTCCATATTGTTCTTGTTACTGGGTATAGTTATTATAAAAACATTATGGAACCTCTTGAGAACACCCTAGGGTGCATATTAAGACAATTCAGCTTGCATAACTTCAAATGAATAAATGAATGCCATAATTAATGACTCTCATTCAAAGATTTTAAAATTACACCCGACCAACCTTACAGTATGTGCGCCTGCGTGTATATGTGTGAACATTTGCAGACAGAAAGGTCATTGCTTCGTTGGCTGTGGGACGAGCCCAAAGATAGAATGAACCGGTATATAGCACTAGAACCATCATCTAGTGCACACAACAATTCAGCCCAGTGCAGCGCTGCAGTTCACACACACTACGCAGGAAAAGCATGATGGGGGAGTTTGCTTGTAGCTTCTGAAATATGTTACATATCCTTGATTTGCATGGAAAGCAGAAGTGGTAAAAACTTGCCAGATAAGTCCAGGCTTGAGTGCTATTTAGAGCACCTGTTGAACCTGAAAGGGCTAGCTTCTCAGACATTGAGAATGTCGCCAGACATGAAAAACTGGTTCTTTATTCACCTAGTGTTGATGTCTAGCTTTCAGGACACCCTTGAAATCAAATATTGCATGCGGCAAATAAATACATTTCCAGGGTAAATTGCTGTAAATCTTAATTTGGCTTGCACTGCCACAAAAAGATTGGTTTGCACTTTAGAATCCAGCATTGTGTCCAGAGTATTGTTTAAACACTCATTTAAATTCAGTAATTATTATTATAATATTTGTTTTCCCAGACACTCAAGCATTGACCTTCCAACCTTCCAGAGGGCAAGGAGGATTAAGTGGAGAGGACAAAGCGAGGGTACTAACTGAGAATAGATGGATCGTAGAGGACAGCGGAGCACAAAAAAGAAATGCAGTGGAGACGTCTGTGTCTTGCTGAACCAGAGTCTAGACACTATAAATGTGAGGGGTGTGAACATGTACATTAATGACCACCATACACACACAAGCTAGAAACCACCAACCTGACTATTGAATATGTAATAGTGAAGCGCCAGTCTACTCAACCTGTTGGTCCCTTTTGGCTGGCGGGCAAGCAGCTTATTTTTTGGGATGATCAGCTGGCACTGGGAAACGAAGTTCACAATTTCTTGTCAGTACAAACTGTGGTACGCAATAACTGATCTGTATGAAGTACTATTTGTTCTAAACAACTGTATTGGCTATTGGCATTGGCTGTAAATACATTTACGTATACATCGGTTGAGCCTGCTGCCTTAGTTGCATTAGAGTTACTCTCCCTCTCCTCGCAATTCCCTGTACAAGGTAGACACATGCTGGGTTCCAGTCCTATCACTCAATCGGGTCAGAGCGCAACCTTCTGTTTCCAACTCAAACTAAATGTTCTAATTATAGCAAGATTTTTTTGTTCTAGCTGTCAATGTAGAATAGGTGTTTAGACTTTCTCTGCAGAATACATTATTATCCCTGTAGAGTATATACTCTAGAGTATATATGTACATTGTGTTGTAGTATCTCACACACACACACACACACACACACACACACACACTCGGGTGTGACATGCTTGCAGTAGCCCAGTGGTCATCTCATCTCTTAACTGTTAATGCAGGAATTGGCTTAACACAGTCTGCTTGCATCCTTCTGCCATCAGAGCCATAAATACACTAATACCCCAAGACAGGCTTACACTTAAAGGGATAGCTCATCCAAATTACAATATGACATGTCATTTCCGTAATAGGTCTATGGAAAAGGTTTAACCACAATACATGTATGACATTTATTTTATAAAGCCCTTTTTACATCAGCAGTTGTCACAAAGTGCTTTTAGAAAACACCCGGCCTTAAACCTCAAGGAGCAAACAACAGAAGGGTTGAATTTCAGTGGCTAGGAAAAACTCCCTAAGATGGCTGAAATTTCGGAAGAAACCTAGAGAGGAATCAGGCTCAGAGGGGTGACCAGTCCTCTTCAGGCTGTGCTGGGTGAACTTATTAAGAGTCAACATTTTTATAATTAATAAATGCATGTAGGCTAAATCCAGAATTAATTTGAACCTAGTCCAGATAAGCATGACCAGGTGGACAGGGACAACCGGCTAAATCCAGAATTAATTTGAACCTAGTCCAGATAAGCATGACCAGATGGACAGGGACAACCGGCAGGGGGGCGGTCAGCAGAGAGGCAGAGCTGAAATCGTCAGTTATCGCATTGATCTGCAACACAACCAGGAGGACTTCGGACAGGGGCAGCAACAAGTCAAGCCTGGTATTCTGCAGGTGTGGGCCAAGACCTCATATCCACCTAAGTTTAAAACAGCAAGAGACAGGGAACATTTTTAAAATGCATTCCTTAGATCGACAAGGATTAATAGTGGAAAAGGAGAACTGACCCTACTCCCCCAGCACAATAAAAGAAGCAGTGTTATACCTTGGAGCTGAGACGGGGGTCCAGTGACACTGTGGGAGGCCCCGGACAGGGCCCAACAGGCAGGAAATCAATTCAACCACATTGCCAAGCATCAACCAAAGGGACACCCACCATCCGCAACCACCCAGACACCCACCACTGAGTATTGCCATTCAGGGGCGGAGTCACTGGCTGGTTGTCTCTCTGTTGCAGTGCGCAACAAAAGGTCAACAAGCCAGTGACTCCGCCCCCGAATGGCGTTGGAGGGAGGGCATCCCAATGACAATGAGAGCCCTTCTGGCAAGACAGCAAGGGTGGAAAATATCAGGCCTTCCTGGTCAACTTCATGCCCCTGGGCCAGACTACACTTAATCATAGACCAGGTTGAAGAGAGTAGTCTTTAGTAGACACTTGAAAGTTTGCACTGAGTTTGCATTTCTTACCTTAATAGGCAAATCATTCCACAGTAGTGGAGCTCAGTAGTTTATGATTTATCAGGGTAACTGGTAAAAAGAGCATTGCAGTAATCAAATCTTGAAGTAACAAAAGCATGTATTTGTTTTTCTGCATCAGTTTTTGATTGAAGGTTTCTGATTTTTGCAATGTTTGGCAGATAAAAATAAGTAACTCTTGAGATATATTTTATATGTTCATAAAAAAGAGGTAAGGGTCAAGGGTAACGCAGAGATTTCTTACAGTTATTTGGGATACAACCATGCAGCCATTGAGGTTCCCAGTCACATCTGCCAACAAAGCCCTTCGTTTCTTGGGTGCTAAAACAAACATTTCAGTTTTTCTTGAGTTAAAAAACAAGAAGTCCTCTGTTATCCACTTCCTAATAGTTGAAACACATGCTTCCAAATAAGCTAATTTTTCAGCTTCTCCATGTTTCATCAAAACACATAACTATGTCATCAGTATAACACTGAAAATTAACACTGTGATTCTGGAATACATCTCCAAGAGGTAGCATATACTGTATAGTGAAAACAGTAATGGGCCCAGAACCGAGCCTTGAGAATCACCCAAACATACTTTTGGTCTGTCAGAGGATATACCATTCACACATACAAACTGATATCTTTCAGATAAATAAGACTTAAACCAGGCTAGAACATGTTTACGTAGTCCAATATGGATTTCCAGTCTTTCTTAGAGACGGGTGTGGAACCTTTGTCTGAGGCTATTAGAAAGTCATTTGTTACCTTCATGAGTGCATTCTCAGTACTATGATGGGGTCTGAAACCGGATTTCATATATGCATTACATATATGTTATTTGTCTTCAGCAAGGCATTCTCGTTGGGAAACACTTTTTTTCTAAGATTTTTAAGAGGAATGGGGGGTTCAATATTGCCCTATAGTTGTTTAATATGTCTAGTTTCTTTTAGAAGAGGCTTAATTTTTTGTTTGGTACACATCCGGAGGAAAGGGAGCAATTTATTATGTTCAACATTGGCTGACCTAGCACCGGAAATAGCACCTTAAGTAATTTTGTTGGAATCGGGTCTAGCTGACAATTTGTGGGTTTATGTGTTGTGCGATACAGGATCAAATAGTTCCAGTGTCCCCATTGACACCTGGTCAGGGGGTGATTTTCTGCTGAAGGGACAGGACAACTTCACGGCATCAATGGGAAAAAAATGTATGCATTCAGATGTCAGGGGAGAGCCATCTTTATTCAACATGAGACAATGATGTTAACCTTCCATTGTTCTTTCCTTTTTCTTTCTCCAAAGAATACAGAATGAAAACAATCTGTATACCGGTCACATGGGAAGCGGTCACATGGGAGGCGGTCACATGGTCATAACCAGCCATTACACAGTAAAATACCCTCCAATAAGAAAGGTGTATCTTACAAAAGACCCTTGTATGGTATGTTCCAACCTATGGTCAATGGACCTATCCATCAAACATATGACAGTCACATGTGCAACTCCTAGCAGGAGGTATGGACAGGATGTGTGGGGCCCATCAGTATCAGGCAACACGTCCTATCTATTGTCCTTTGCTCAGAGTTAGTCAGCACATCTGTGTTGTGTTAAGTTTCTCAAGCCTCCCTCCTCTCAGTCCCCCCTTCAATCATGTTACATTTAATTATTACATGTTGATAAAACTATAAAAATAATAGTACAATCCAATTCCTAATGAACTGAAAAGGTCCAAAACTTCTGTTAAAAACAGTAAAGAAAAATAATGAAAAGGATTATCTGGCCTGTGATGCTTTATTATTCCTTTAATGAAATGAAAATAAGATGCAGTGGACACAGCTTTCCCTGACATATAGCACTGTTATGTCATTGCAATCATAGTGACCATCGTGATTAACCTTTTCCATACACATCAAATCCCAGGCTACTATCAGTCTAACCTGTGTCCAACAGAAACAGACCTAACATGACATATTAATGAAATGCATAATTAATTCCCAATAAAACTCTTTAAACAATCAAAAGTCCCTCCTTATCCATATCATGAGTCATGCATCAACATCATACTGACAACCAAACATATCCTGAACGCAACACAACACTCAACTCCAATGAATATACTGGTGACAATTTTGGCATTTGAAAATGAATATGGCACTATTAAACATAACAGGATAGCTGTTGTAATTATGAATATTAAGCAACTTCACAAACAAATAAGTATCAATGACGAATGTTAAGGTAGTGATCATATGTAGTCCTCTGCCTGTCTTGAGAGTTATGAACATACATACATGTCATAATACCAGTCATTTTAGGAAAATTATTGATTGTTAGGAAAGAAGCTAGACTCCCATTAAATGTCCTGTTGTTCTAGTCTTCAGTCTACTCTGTCTTGTAAAGTTCCAATATCAGTTATTGCAGTCAGTGTGATGTGGACCCAGCAAATTGCCAGGTTGTCCTAACAAGTCAGTGTAGGTGTGTAGATGAACAGTGAGTTTCCGACAACAGCGTCTTCCACCGTGATGGGACCATGTGACCTTTTCAGTCAACTGTCCCGTGGTTCTCTGACCTGTAGTATGTGGAGTCCTTCGGGTGGATTCCGGTGGATTCTACTCTCTCATCTCGCTGTTGATTATTCATCAAGAAATTGAGTGTGAAACCAATTGGTCTGACCCTGGCATCGTTCTGCCATGCGAGTGGTCAGGAAGATAAGAAACCAATGTAGTTGTAGAAATCCTTCTAGAACATGTTTATGTTACTCACACATCAGTTGTCTGTGTCCAGTCAGTGACGTGATGTATCAGGAAAGGGGTGGGGATGTCCTGATCTGTTGAAAGTATAACTGCAAAACAACGATTAGTGTGGTTCCACAGTCCATGGGAGTTTCATCCACTGCGTATGATTCCGCCATCTCCCAAAAACGAAGACAGTAGATCAGTCCTGAAAACCTGTGGATCTCAGAAGTTCCATCATTAGAGTGAAATGTACATCTTATTCAGACAAGTTTCCATAAAAGTCTATGTCAAATGTCCTTTCCCATCCAGAACTGGGTTGTTTGATGTTTCATTCAATGTGCTGTATTTATGCCCGATAGCACATGGCAGTGGAATGAGATTCCATTGTCCAATCAGACTTGACTTTGCTAAGCCAAATCAAAAAATTGTTACACCTATGCTATTCCACCACTAAAATGTTATACCTTACGGCTAAAAAAGTTTCCAAATAAACCAATTGAAAACATACTGTAGATGGAAAATGTAAAACATAACAGATGCCAATGCTTCGTTATAACTATGCAAACAGAAAAAAAATGACATTTTCATGTAACTCCTTATAAGTACCATTCGAGCCCTAAGCTCACCTATCTCCAATTATAATAAGTTATCATATCAAATCCCCCTGCTTTCATTTCATTAAGTCAATGGAAAGTGACACCATGAGTGAAAGCAGAATCACAGTGAATACGGCCACAGGAGGCGCCATCCTGAACCCACACTGGCCATCTTTTTGGGACAGACATGAAAAATTGAGAATTGATAATAGGGATGGATCTGGAATTCATTTGTTATGGAGTTGCATAATGTATATTTATCGAAACAACAAAGTGAAAATGTTAAAAACACAAACATTCAATAACACAAAGACATCACATATCCACAGCACCAAAATTGTACAGGCAACAACCAAACTACCTTGTGACAAAAACAATGTCTTGATTAACCTTCTAGATCTAAGAAAAATTCTGTCCGTCAGCCAAACCCTAAATCACAACTTTTGTGCATTTTCTTTGACTCCCTCTGGTTCTATTTACAAAAATGAATATCATCAACAATCGGGGATGATTTATGATCTATACCCTCACTGCAGTTGGTTTCAAAACCATACATTTCAACATTAAAGCTATTATGAGGAAGATATATGTAGCTTTCACTTAATAATGTTTGATTATCCCAAAACTGAATATGCTTGTGTTGGTGAAATTACCACAGTTGAGAACAGTCTGAACACTCAATTTTAACCCTTAATAATAGGCTACCCTGAATCAATGGGAGAGGTTGTTTGGGGTCATCCTAGGGGTCAGCCCCCCTTCCTGGAGCCCTTGACCTCACCCAAATATGGTGAGCTATAAAAAGGCAAAATCTTTTACTTCCTCACACTGTCTGTAGCAAGATATTGTTTGTGTGAATAATCACTCAGAGACTCTGGTAGGTATATTCACTGTGCATCTGTATTATTAACTGCTTACAGAACATAACATTGCCTGCGCTTCCTGCTGGGATGTACCATTTCTACTCAGCCATGGGGGTGGGCCCAACCGTCCCTTATAACATCTCCCCATTTATAGTTAACAACACCCAATACGTCTCATTACATTAATACAATCAGGAAGATAAGGAAAACCCATGAGTTTCGTTAACATAGCACCCAACAAACCACATTTCAAATTTAACATATCAGAACAATCTTAATCTCCTCCCCTATTATGCATAGTTTTTTAGTAACACATATATGCATTAATATACCAAAGTCAGGCCACTGAGAAGATAAAACAGGAACAGGTACCATTTTCAACCCAAACCCTCATAGCCCTCAGAACCAAGTATTTCCTATAAGTCCAGCCTGGCTGGCGCTTTCACAAGCCTGCCAATTGATGTCCTGTAGTGTTATGTGGATGGGGATCCGTTTATCGGCTGGGGCATTGCTGTCTTCCTGGCTGGCCCGAGCTCTTGGCCTCCTGTGTCACTTGCCACATCCTCCCCATCTTTTTCCCTGTCCGCTGTGAGTGGAGCGGTAAAGCTCTGCCCCCTGCTGTCTTGCTCAGGATGTTGCCTAAGACCCACCCTCTCTGCTGGTCTCAAGTCCACCCGATTACATCTGAAAAATGTCCCCTTCAACATCTACCAGATATGATCTGGGGCCCACCTGCTGAAGACATACTCCCCTCCTCCACTTCCCAGTTCTATCTCCAGGTAGAGGCTTCATCCTGATATCCTGGCCGATAGACAGTTCCGGCAGGTCTCTAGCGGACCTGTCGTACCAGCATTTAGCCGTTTGGTGTTCAGCCCGCAGCTTTTCAGTGACACGCGTGATGACACTTGGCTCTAAGAGTGTGTCAGAGACAGGAAGAGGAGTCTTCGGTCTCCGAGCCATCAGTCGTTGTGCTGGGCTGCTATGGAGTCCCTCTGTGGGTGTGTTCCTCCATTGCAAAATAGCTATCCATGGGTCCTGTCATTTCTGTAGCTCGGCATATTTCCATGGCTGACATCAACGTCAGGTCCTTCTCTCTAAGCAGGCGGCGCCGCATACTCTCGTCGCTAACACCAAGCACCACTCTGTTTCGTATCAGTTCATCTCGTAGTTCTCCATACTCACAGGAAGCAGCAATTTCCCTCAGTCTGGTAACAAAAGCATAAATCGGCTCACCTTCCTCTTGCTTGCAGTTGCCAAAAACGTATCTCTCAAATATGACGTTCCTCGCTGGCTTAAAATAACTCCAGCGTGTCGAGAATCGCTTCCGCATCTTTCTCCTGCTCCGCCGTAATGTCTAAACTATGCTTGTAGATATGGCGGCATTCGGTGCCCATAAGTCTCCGCAAGGTGGCTGCTTGCACCTCGGCCTCTTTCCCATTCAGTCCTAATGCCAGCGTGTAGTCCTCAAATTCCGCCCTAAAATTGTCCCAATTGCTAGCGAGGTCCGCGGTCATCTTCATTTCGGCGGGTGGCGGAATGTGTGTCGCCATGATGGTGCTAGCTTCGGTAGCCGACTGCAAACTCCCTCGTCTACCTTATGCTTTCTCTTCTTCCTCCCTGGCGGCGTCACTGTCACTGCTGCGGACACCTATGCAGGGTCCAGTTACTTCTGACACTGTGCATCTGTATTATTAACTGCTTACAGAACATAACAATGCCGTGCTCTTCCTGCTGGGACGTACCATTTCTACTCAGCCATGGGGGTGAGCCCAACCGTCCCTCATAACAGATATGTCATTCGTTCAACTTAGCTGATATCCTTTGTTAAGTGAAGGGTCCGATTTATTGTTCTACCCATCTCTAGTATTGTTTGCAGTTTGTAAAAATGTCCTTATATTTATCTTAACAGCAACTCAACATTAGGGTGGAAATTAAGAAAACGTAAGAATGGCAATGTAGACAGAAAACAGATGTATGATGTCACTAAAAATCAAGGTGCAATAAGTAATCCAAAAGACACTCAATGTAGGCCGTAAACACTGTTACATCAATACCCTATTTGTTCATTAGTCAATTTACCATTTTAGAATTTAAACTCCAAATTGTAACATATTAGAACCAAATTCAGTGCACATGGAAGGCCAAGTGTTTTAATTAATTTAAAAAAGCAATTACCGTCTGTCTCTCATCAGTCATACTATTCAGTCCTCAGGGGACACAGTGTATCTCCTTAACTATCACCATGTGGATTCGTTGATTCCCGAATTCCATACTTGGAAGATCTTTCCTTGCTGCTGCTCGGCATGTGGGCAGAAGGTCTCATGTTCCAACAATTTTTGCATCCTGACCTTTTCCTTCTGTTCTTTTTGCAACATTAATTATGCCAATGGCCAGGGATTCCACAACAGTGACATGATCCCGGTTTCTTTTACATTTGGCTTTGAGTGTCCTTAGATGATTTTCCTGCTTTCAACATTTCCAGTTCCTTTTTTCAACTTGTCCAGTTCAGCCATTTGTTCTGCCGATGCCCGAACACATTCTTTCTCCTTCAAAAATCTTTCAAGATCATCATCGAGGATTATTTTATCATTCCATTTTTTTTATTTCTGTTAACACAATCAACAACTAATTTGTTTTTTGTAATTCATCAGGCATTTTGTATTTCTTCCCATATTTTCTGTATATCAAAAAACTAAAAAAATCTTTTGGAATCTTCTTCTGGCATATTTTTTTATTATCTCTTGGCCACCGTCATCTATTTTTTAGCTCTTTTTGATTTCTCCAGCTATTTTCTCCATTACAATGTGTATGGCTGCAGTCCTCATTTTTACCATGTTGTTTTTAACTTAAAGATGTAGTTTTCTTTACTTCCTCTTACTTGTACAAAATTGTTATTATTACTACATATATGCATTTTCTTGGTATCCAAATAACAAGGAGTTCTAGATGAATACCGAAGCTTTGCACTTAAAGTGGCCTATATTAGGACTTTACACGTGTCAATTACTATGCAGTCTAGTAAGCACTTCCCATTACATCAGGGAAAATGTAGTATCTTCTGTGGGGTCTCTGGGCAAATATGGTATGCTCTAGCTTATGGTCAATGGGCCTATCCATAGAGCCTATGACAGTCACATGGACAACTCCTATCAGGAGGTATGGACAGGATGTGTGGGGCCCATCAGTAACAGGCAAGGGTCCTTTTAATAACGTTTCTTATTAAGTTTACCTCCACCATGGCATCTATGAACTCACTGGCCATTTAACAGTTTATTACCCAGTAATAGGCTTACTAGTATTCACTAACTTCTAGGAATAATCTTAAGAATTTATCAATTGCTAGACTGAAGATGAACTTTCCATGCCAGAAACAGTTGCAAAATCACTGTATACAGTTTTAGTTATGGCTGACTATAACGTAACTAATCAAAGGTGTAGCCAGCAAATGTGTTTGTCTATCCTGACCCAAAATGCGTGCACCGATGTGGACTTTGAAAATCCACCTGAAACAGTCCCAATATAACCGTAAACGGATTTATTTAAGGCTTACTAATGAAGACACTGAAGTTTTCATCAATAAGGAATAATTCATAATGCGTACTTCGCTTTGCTTGTGAGGAGAGCCGAACACAGGACCTATAGTTTACCAGCCAGCTTCTCATGCTATTTCACAAAAGGTACTTGGTCGGCTATAACCTGTATCATCTTTGTTTCTCTGTATTTTGAATGAATGAATACTAAACTAAAACAAACAAGTCCTAGACTATTCGTCCAATTTCCATGAAACATCACATATAGCATCTGTGGATGCTCCTTATCTACAATTCCTAAAAGAAAATTTGATATTTCAAACAGAGCAGAAGTCATACTTGTTCCACCTGGTAAAGGACTTTCTGGATCCAATCATGATATTACCTTGACGGACAACTTTCTCACTTCCACCGTTTAGTGCTTGGTGCAAATCATAGCGCCAAGCACTTCCTTATATTCATAGCGGCTCTGGCTGAAAATACATTTTCCTAACTTGCCACGCTGCTCTGCTATAAACATTCCATCTCTCTGGTCATCCGTCGCATGTTTGACATGTCATCAGAGTACCGTCGCTCCAGCTATCATAAACACTGGAAATTTTGCGAGACCTCTGCGCTTCAGCATGGAATATCCCCACTCTTGTGGAGTGGATCCCAGACTGCGCGGAGTGGATTTTAATGTTTTTCGACCTGTTCAGAGATTCACCCCTCAGTCATTAATCAAATTCGAACTTTATATACTCAATGCATCAACAATAAATCAACATTGATTGAAGAACACATCAGAGAGAAGGGAATTGACTTAATGTATCTGACAGAAACCTGGCACCAGCCAGAGGATTACTTTGCCCTAAATGAAGCCTGTCCCCACGGCTACAGTTACTTAGAGGCAGCGTTCAGCGCCCACAGCGGTGGTAGCCTAGCTGTCATTCACTGACACCGACCTCGAGTTGTCCCCCATCGCGCTACCTACAACATCTTCCTGCGAATGCCTGGCATTTAAATGTAGGCCCCCTTTTACCATGACTGTCCTCCTTATCTACCGGCCCCCTAAACCCTGCTTTCATCCCAGAAATGTCTGGTCTCCTCAAAATATTTTATACTACTTCTGCCAATATCATAATCCTGGGAGATATAAATATTAATGTCAACACCCCTCCATGTCAACCTGCTGCCGATTTCCTTCAGCTGCTAGACTCCCTCAGCTTTCAACAACATGTTGATCTCCCCACACATTCCAGGGGACACACACTCTATATGGTAATCTCAAACTCCGCCCTCATCAGCAACATACAGGTTTATGATCTTGGTGTTTAAGATCACAAGGTTGTGTCAATGGAGCTTCCTTTTCCTTCCCCCCATTCAAAACCAAAGCAACAGATCCATTTCAGAAAGCTGAAAAACATCAATGTTGAAGCTCTGGCTCTGGACCTTTAATTTCTCTCTTCCGGTTCCTTTGACATCCTTACTGTTGCTGATTCTGTGGATTTCTACAAGTCCATGAGTACTCCTCTGGACCTCCACGCCCCCTTATTATCCAGGCCTGTCTCATTCACACGCTCAGCACCCTGGTACACCTGTAAGCTGCGGAAGATGAAGGCCGCTGAGCGTGTTCTTGAGCAGCGGCTCAAGGTCTCTGGACTGACTGGTCACAAACAGGCATACAGGGAACAAAAGAGGGCATATGCAGAAGCTCTGAGGGCTGCATGGTCCAGGATCTATTCTGCCATTATCAACAACAACAATGGTAACTCGAAACAACTATTTTCAACAATAAACCACCTTCTCAAAGGCTTTTGTCTTTGTTTAAAATAAAGAATACACCGACCGCTACCTCTGCCTGCGCCTGGTCCGTTTAACCCCACAACGTCATGCTGTGACAGCTCTGGTCATAGCACAGAAACAGGGTCACCAATGATCTCATGGTGGCAGCAGATACTGGTTCTCCGTCTTAACTCATCCTCCTGGACTTAACAGCTTCTTTTGATACAGTTGACCACAACATTCTCCTCCACCGCCTGCAATACACCATTGGAGTCTCAGAACATTTTCATAAATGGTTTATTTCATACCTTACCGGCAGAACCGAACACGTTGCCCTGGGCAAAGCCAAATCTCACACCCACAATATCCCCTGCCGCATCCCTGAGGGCTCTGTGAAGGGCCCCATCCTTTTCTCCATCTACATGCTCCCTCTTGGCAAAGTCATTAGCAGCCATGGTATATCATTTCATTGTTATGCTGATGACACACAGCTCTGCCTTTGGACAACCCCATCCTTTTCTGCTTCCTTGCCACCATCTACACCGACCACTTGCTTAGAGGAGATAGAGACGTGGATGATCTTTAGCACTCTGAGATTTATAAAATGTAAAAAATTTGTATTGCAAATAATAATTCTTTTTATTTGCAATACAAATAAAATGAATTATTATTATTATTGAGCCTACAATCCTGATTAGTGTGTTAAAATTTCTTAGGTTAAGAGTTTGTACCTGGAGAAAGGTGTACTCTTTGAGTTTTGATTGTGATCAGTGTTGCCAACTCCTCTGTAAGGAAAGTAGCTACTGTTAGTCCTAAAAGTCGCGAGAAGTCGCATAATGACATCATCCCCAAATTTGCATAATTGGCCTCAAATGGCTTCAACCTGCCTTTGAATTTAGGTTTTGATTCCCACACTTTTCTGTATTTTCAACCTGGTGTCAGAACCATTACGCAGACTTTTTTACATAAATTTAAGCCAGGCAATTTCGTAAGACATATTACGGTAAGTAAAGCAACGTTAAGAGTCTAAATCGAGAAAAAGAACAATAAGCCGTGTTTCGAACCAGAGACCTTCCATTTCCTGGATGGGTGCGCTGCCCACTGCTCTAGTCAGGAATCTGTGGCTCTTGATTGCGAGTGGTGGTGTTCCATTAATATGTTTTAATAGATTTTTTTTGTAATCCTAACCTTAACCCCAGTGCTGTGATACCTAACCTTAACCCTAACCGGAACCCCAGAGCTGCGAGAGCTAACCCTAACCTAACCTTTTTTATTTCCTAACCGTAGACCAAACCTTAACCCTAACCTTAACCCCAGTGCTGTGATATCTAAACGTATCCCTAACCTTAACCCCAATGCTGTTCTATGATGCCTAACATTTACCTAACTTTATAAGGTAGAGAATTTTGTACTTCTGGGCTTCGAAAGTAAGTGGTTGGTCTAGGATTCCAGGAAAGAAGGTGGAAAGGCGCTGGATACTGTCAAGACTGAGGGTAGGGACCCAAGCGCGGACTGGGAGAGAGAGATATACTATCAGGCAGATTAGTCAGGGATGGGCCGGAGGTCGATGCACGAGCAGACGACGGCAGTACCAACGGGTGGCGGGCAGAGTAGTTGGGGACAGGCTGAAGGTCGATTCACGAGCGGGCGACAGTAGTACAGGCAGGGAGCAGGCAGAGTAGTCGGAGACAGGCGAGGGATCAGAACACTGTCGGGTGTGATGGAAATTTCATGGATAAACACTCTTAAAGGAGTAAGACAGAGACAAAATTCTCTTGGCACAATTAGCAGTTCATTTGCAAATAGAGAGATGCGTCAAACGCTTACAGAATAATAATTCGAGGAGCCTCTAAAGGAACTTACAACAACAGTCAGTATTTATAACAGTTAAAGGGGTGTGGTATGATGTTACCCATCAATCTTAGGTCGCACGGGTGGGAGGGTTATCCCCCCACCTTATCCTTCCTGCCATAATGTTTGCTGTTTCTACCTAAAGGGCCAACTGCCACTACCGTCCCACAACAATCACATTCCTAAGGAACAAAGGACAGATACCCTTAATGGTTTAGCCAGTTGAGCAGATGGTCAGAGAACCTAATGATTCTCTGACATAATAGAGATGCATGTCACAACCAATGACCAGAGTTACATACTATGCAATATATAAGCAAACATGTCTCCAAAATACATTACTTATTGCCACAACACGGGCCTCTGACTTACAAGCAGGGAGCAGGCAGAATCGTCAGGGACAGGTCATGGCTCAACGAGGTGTGGACGGGGTGTGACAGGATACATGCATTAGGTACTTTTGATCCATTGGGATTGAATGAAAGATTAAAATAAAAAAATACTATGGCTCTCTCATTAAAGCTACGTTTGTCACCAGTATTCAGCAAGTTTATTCACAAAATGTAGCTAGTTAGGTACTGTAGCCACAAGCTAAAAACTGAGCCAGAATGGGAGATAATTCTCTTTCTGTTTCACAGTGCTGGCTTGCTAGTAAATGTTAACATCTACTATAATTTATAAAATAAGGTGTGTATCATGTGTTTTTCTCTATGATGTCAATATTCTTTTAGAAAAAGCAAGTCTGATTGTTCCTAACCAGCTACCATCAATGTAAAATAAATCCACACACTATGCAACATTTACAGTCATCTTCAGTCTGATGTGGTTTTCTATCCTGGCATATATATTTCTAAGTACTACAGTATGGCTCTGTTACTGTACCTGGATAGTTGATTCATTACTAAATCCAAATTGTGCTAATAAGGATGTCATATTCTGTTTCCCTGATGCTTGTGTGCATCTAATAGACTTGCCTATCTAGATACAAATAACATGTGATTGTTCTGTAAGTCCTTTGTTTTATATGTTATGAGTCTATGAAACAATGTAACTTATTACAGTATTTTAATATTTTCTAATATATTTTGTATATGTAGGTATAGATGGATGGATGGTTGGGAGGTGTTTATGCTTGCATACTGGTGCATGCAGAGGAAGAAGTCCAGCTCAGCAGATTATGATCTTTAGAAATTGGACAATGAAGCTACTGGCTGATTTGTACTATTAGGGCTATATTAAGTCTGTCTCTTTTTCACCTGTACAGTGTGATCTACTGTTTACTACAGAACATCCAATGGAAGTGAGACATACCATGCTCACTTCAGAGTTTGAAGATGGTAATGCAATATTTTGTCACACCATAGGTGACCTGATCCGCAAACAGCCACAAAATAAATGTTTAGCCAAGTTCAAAATAAAATCAGCTTTTATTTGAGATGGGGGAAGAAACTGCTGAAGACACACCCCGATATGGCTAAAGCAATCTTTTTCTAAAGGGACTAAATTACTTTTGTAGGTGATTTGAGTAAAAATAATTTGCACACATCATGGATGTTGATTTTTTAAATTATTTTATTCAATATTCTTTAATTTTATTTATATTCTTTGATTTACAATGTAAAGAAAGTGCACGTTTAAACAAAATACTTGAGTGCACTTTCTCTGAATTTTAAATAAGATCTATGAAGTCTGCTCTTTTCACTGTTTGCAATACATTGTTACACTTACAATTGTACATACAAATATTTAACAAAATAAAGAGATTTTCTGTATTTCAAATTTTTCTGCCATGGCACATGAAAAACCTCATCAGGTCAGGACTCCAACAGCAGCCTCAGAGGCCCTCTCTGCATTGGTCAAGTTGTCTCCCTTTGTGACCTGTCTTCTCCACTCCCTGGATATGCATCGCCATCGTCTGTGAAATTTCTGTCAGAGTCACCAGAGTCTGTGAAAGTTGCCAGAGTCTTGCATCGCCAGAGTCTGTGAAATTTGGTGGCATATACATTGTTGAAGGTGTATTGGCAGCATCTGTATTGGCCATATAGTTGTGAATTGCAGCACAGGCTTTCACAACATGGGTACACTTGCCTGGTAGGAATTCCAAACGTCTGCCTAGAATTCTCCACCTTGCAACGATCAGACCAAATTAGTTCTCAGTCACATGTCTGGCCTGTGTTTGATGCCCTCCTCCGGCTTGGACCCGCATCCTCGCTCCACTACTCCTGAACGCACCCCATTCTCCACGACTCATGAACGCACCCCAGTCATCAGATCCCAATCATCCTAATTTTGTTTATGTCCCTATTTAGTTCTGTTCAGTTCTCCCTAGCCTTTGTAAGGTATTGTCATCTGTCATTCATACTGAGCCTTTGGAATTCTGTTGACAATGGTCACCCGCATACCTCACCCTACAACGCATGGATCCAGTTGCGCTACACCACCACCTGAAGCAACAGGAGTTGTGTCGCCTGCCCCATCAGGCCACCACTGCTCCTGCTGCTTCTCCGTCTATGGTGGTCCCAACGAAATACAACAGATCTCCCGGAAAATGTAAGGGCTTCCTTGTCCAGTGCTCCATCTATGTCTTGCACCACGTCCATACACTGGACACTGAAAAGATTCACTTCATCATCTCCCTCCTGTCTGGTAAAGCCCTGGATTGGGCTACGTCAATGGATGAATGCACGATACTCCCATATGAATGAAAACTTAATTAGTCTATTAGTTACTGAAACATAATATAAATGATAAAGGCTTCTTATCATATGGGTTGCCGTTTTTCAACAGGGGATTCATCATATTGTATAGGTTAATACATCGAATATAAATCGAAAATTTAAATCTACATTCTTTTAGGAGGGAAAGTGAAACTAAATCACAAACACATCCTATTGTCTCTTTGAAATTTCTCTGCTTATTTTACTGAAGAATAATATTCTACAAATGTAAAAGAGGTACTCTCTTTTCTACTAACTCCTTGGTTTTAGATAACTTATTCTTGACACCTATAGAATAATGCAATGCATTGGTGTTGAAATCATTTCAGACCTTTTCTTTTTTATGTATTCTTTTTTAGTCGTTTCTTTAGTATTATGGGACCTTCAATACAAACACATTTTTGTATTTTTCAAATTAATTAACCATTTTAAACAGACAAATTCTGTAATTAATTATTTTTTTTACTTCTATTTAGTTTTGTAACGACCTAGTAGATGAACTGATGACCTGGCTGGATGGTGATGCTTCGGAGGAGAATGTCTATGCTAATTTGCATGCTAATGATGCCAAATAGTATTGGGCTCTGGCAATTATAGGGTTTAAAAAGGCCTGGCGGTTCTAGTGTTAAGGTGTTTGACCACCCACTCACTAGGCGCACTGTGGGAGACCAGCTATGTGACATCTGACAGGGAGACCGAATGGCAGCAGATTGGCACTGGTGTTCCGGACTATAGCAGCCAGTAGCGGATTGTTGCCTGTGTACCGAAGAGGGCTTACCAGGGAACTACAGACGGAGCTAGCCTGCTGAGGAGACCGCACGGATTTGAACCAGTTTATCAACATGTCCATCTCTGTCGATCGCTTACTGGCAGACCAGAGGAAGTTGCCACAGCCACGCCCCCATCGTCTAGCTCTGCTGCAGGCCACCCCGGTTCCCAAACACGATCCTGTGCCAATGGAGATTGGCAGAGCCCCACTCACAGAAGCCGAGGGCCATATTCTTCCGGGAACACCTATGCCTGTACTGAGGAGAAGGGGGACATAAAGTGAGGGGCTGCTCAGCTCGTTTCCGGACCTAATGGAAAACCCAGCCCCACTTCCCAGTCCAGGTTGAAGTTTTAGCTCTACTGAACATCATAAAGAAGCAATTATATGTGCCTGCTCTGTTGCTGCACTCAGGCTGCAAAGAATACATAGTAGCGCTTGTAGACTCCGGGGCTGTGGGCAATTTCATTGACGGCTCACTTGCTGCAAACTCTGATTGATGCTAAACACAGTGTCTCCTCCTCTTAGGGTTAACAGCAACAACAAACAGCCATAGGGAAGTGAATACATAACACAACAAACGCAAGCTGTCACCCTCAAGATCGGCGCCCCCCATTATGAAAGGATACCTTTTTTGATCATTCCCTCTGCAACAGAATCTCTCATAATAGGTGAAAGGAAGTAGGCTTGAGGAATGTATCACAACACAGATGAACAAAGGATAGGATGTGTTGCCTGTAACTGATGGGCCCCACACATCATGTCCATACCTCCTGTTAGGAGTTGCCCATGTGACTGTCACAGGCTTGATGAATAGGACCATTGACCATAGGCTGGAACATACCATACAAGGGTCATTTGTAAGATAAACCTTTCTTATTGGACTGTATTTGACTGTGTAATGGTTGGTTATGGCCATTGGCCGACTCCCTTGTATTCTGGCATAAAGATTGTGTTCTTTCTGTATTTATTGGAGATAGAAATGAAAAAACTATGGACTGTTAACATCGACGTCTCATGCTGAATAAAGATGGCTCTCCCCTGACTGTACAGCAGGTACAGCAAGTCCTCAAAACGACTACAATAAAACCATTTATACGTGAAAGCTGAGAAGAGTGTGTCCCATGTCAACATCACATTCCTAAGATCCGTACTGACACCAGGAGGGGTCAGTATGGACCATAACCAGGTCGCAGCTGTACAAGACTGGCCTACGCCCAAGTCAGTAAAGGAGTTACAACTTTTGCTTGGCTTCGCCAACTACTACCGCCGGTTTATCAAAAACTACATCATCATAGCCAAAAGGGTCAAAACCTGCTTTGGTCTGATGCAACCCACACAGCCTTTCACCGACTGAAGGACTTATTCACCTACAGTGGATATAAAAAGTCTACAATCCCCTGGTAAAATGCCAGGTTTTTGTGATATAAAAGAATGAGACAAAGATAAATCATGTCAGAAATCTTTTTAAAAATGTATACGACCTATAATGTGAACAATTCAATTGAAAAACAAAATCTTCATGGTGGAAACATGAAAAATAAAACCTTACAATTACCTGGTTGCCTATGTGTGCACACCATCTTATAACTGGGGATGTGGCTGTGTTCAGAATTAAACAATCACATGTAAAATAGAAGTAATGTGACGACTACGCCATCTACTACCCATCCTCCCCCTGCAGGAGGCGGGCTTCGGCGTTCGACGTCACCGGCCTTCTGACACCATCGCCCTGCTCATATACTCATTGCACCTGTTGTCCCGTCTAGCGCACCTGCTCATCATTAAGTCATTCCCCTCAGTATATATGTTCCCTCTGCTCCCTTTGTCTTTGTGTGTT
>JACXGJ010008976.1:0-25500 GCA_016801105.1 Esox niger
GCGTGTTAGGGGAATAAAAGGCCAAGTTACACCGTCGCGTGTTAGGGGAATAGAAGGCCAAGTTACACCGTTGCGTACCTTAGAGTTGACACATGCTCGTCCTTTCTTGTACTCCTTCTGGCTGGCCCGCTTGTCTAGCTTGACCCAGAGGGCCTTGGCCTTCCAGTAGTTAAGCTTGGACTTGAGCTTGTGGTAGAAGACCCGGTACTCGCAGGGCTTGAGGTCCAGGTGGTCGCAGAGCTCCTGGAAGGCCTTGAGCGTGCCCTTACAGGTGGAAGCCTGGACGAAGCGATCAAACAGGATATGGGAAGGGTTAACCCTCTCCCCCGTGGTGGTGAATCCGGACGGGTCCCCCATGGTCCTCCCCCTCTCTGGGGCCTCCGCTCAGGCCCCGGCCGCCGGCTCTAGCACGCAAGCGGCTTCGCTGAGGCCTTTAGCTCCCTACCTCAGGCATCCTCATTCTGTCAGGGAGGGAGGGAGGGAGAAGCACAGTTATAAAAGGCCTGCATATTTCACCAGGTCGTCATGGCTTGTCATTGCAGAACTTGAAGTGATCTTTACAGAAATCTGCTGTACAGAAGTCTGGTTTCTGGTGTCTGGTTACAGCGTGCCCTGTGTGTGTTCAAAAACCCTCAGATGAAGTACGGCATCTTCAATAGGAAATGTATACATTATTGTGATTTACATGCTTTACATGCCGAACAAGAAAAACAAAACATCGACAGACTTGTTGTGAATATCCAAATATTTTTGGGTTACATATGGCACGGTTCTCCCTTTTATTCATTTGTGTGACCCCTACTTGACTTTCCTGTAATCAGTGCATCAGTGCCTTTGTCCTAAAATGCATGGTAAACCCCTGTGACCAACTGTAGCCTCTTTGACTTGAATGCAATGTTTGTTAGCCTAGGTCTTAAGGACGTTTCATGAGTGTCGGATGACTGTTTTCTGCTGAATGTGTTTGCTTAATGGCAAGGGCATCTGCAGCCACCCGACCTTAACCCTGTTATCTAGGAATGAGGCCACTGCAACCGGAGACAGGAAGTCCACTGTACACACAAGCTGATCATGAAGCAACAGGGGCACAGTTCTACATGTCCTAGACTCCAGACACAGACTTCAGTCTAGCAGGAAGTCTTTTCTTCTTCCATCACAAAACACTTCAGTCAAAAAGTACAACTTCCTGTCATTAGGCGGTGGTGTTTCAGTGGAATTAGGTAGGACATCAGCACAACGGCAGGCTTGGCCGTAGACACGGTCCTCTGTTGTGTTCAGCCAATGGTGCATACAGAAGGTTCTAGATGTTTCTTTTCCTCGTGCTGCTTAGCATCAGATGTGGAACGTTCCTTTGGAATGCCCGTTCAAGACCACAGAACGGTTCCCATTAAAACTGCCATAGGTTTTATTCAAACACTCAGTAGTGTGAAGAGATATCCCAAACGGGAGCAGGGCAAAGACATAACATGAGCAAAACCCTTAGTTCTGCAGTGTAGGAGGGGCAAGACGTCCGGATAATTACAGTAGGCTGATTTAGTCAAATATACTGAGACTACTGCAGGATGCCCGGTTTACATGTATTTCCCCTACAGAACCAGGTATAAGCTGGCATCTCTGGGGAGAAGCTGCAGCAGCACAGTATGACACCATCTGTTCAGCCATTAGCAGGCATTAGGATGGATCACATGACACAATAAACGGACCACCGGTCAACTAAATATGTCATTCCTTTGAGTAATGGCAAATTCCATTGTGAAGGGCACAGTTCATCATCTGCTCAGTTTCATACCAATGTCAAGTACAATGATGAAACGTGTCAGAACTTCTCCATTGACTTTTAGGGACATCACACCGAACGGTGTTTCACACCACAGGAACAAAATGAAGTAATCACGAGCATCCTGAAGGTGAGCGAGGCTGATATGTTCATGTATTGTAGTAAGTATGAACATGGACGTACAATGAAAGCAATTCCATTAATGCCAGTAACTGTGTGACAACGTCACTGATAGTTGTATTACCTTTATCAGATTCCCAAAGGCCTGAGTTTACCTTAAGAAATACCTTATGAAGTCTAGATATCTGAATCACCTGCTTACACGTGTGAAAACCAAACACACACACCCACTGGTTTCTCATATCACCTGGGAAAAACCAACTCGAGGAAACACAGTCGCTGACTCCAGGAGATGTGAGACGGGGGGTGAGACGGGGGGGTGAGACGAGGGGTGAGACGAGGGGGTGAGACGGAGGGGTGAGACGGAGGGGTGAGACGGGTACCGGCCTCAGCTCAATGCTGTTTCAAACCCCGCCAACTCCTCAGCGCTGTCATAACATCTAGGCTCTGGGTTTGGCTAGACCGCTCAGCTCGCCAACTGCAGCGGCAGCAGAGGTGGTCTCTCGTAACACACTGGCCCCTGTATCCCTTTCATCAAAACCAGCAACTCCATGTTTCCACTCAGTTAACACCACAAAGAGCTAATGCAGATGGCCGTCAGGATCGGACTTCAGCCGCGAGTTCCGTCTGCTTGAGTTCACCTGTTGCTAGTGGACATTAGACAATTTTACAGGTGGACTGGTTCAGTCCCTCCCTGTACCTGGGATATGAATGAATATACTGGGGTATGAAACCAGGAAGTGTTTATTAATTGGACTACCTGATCATACAAGGTTTGGCTCTATTTACACTAAAAGCAGTGGTAATAGCGTAATGCCTGAGAAAGGCCAGTATGAACATGTATGCACTGACTTCTGTAATGTGTTCTGGACAAGAGTGTCTGCAAAATGACACACATGCAATGTTATGGACCACAAGTTTAAATAGGAAATACATCAACTGCCCACTGGGGTCTATGAACAGTTCTGTGTTTAGTGTTGTTGTCCCAGCCTACAGTGTTGTTTTGAACCCATCCCCTGCACATCTGCTAAAGCATCAAACAACAGTTGAAAAGAGCAGGAAATCTAGACAGTTAATAAAGAGAGAAAGATGGCAAAACAATTGTTTATAGTCCTGAGCATACACTCCTATTAGTGGGCAAAATCTATTTACATAAAACAAATGCTGAAATTATTTCAAAGGTTTTCTCACTTATTTTCTTCCCATGCAATCTTCTCATTCATAACCATTGGTTGCATTCAATTACAGTCATTGCCCAATTCAGAATGGGACTTAAAACGGCAGAGGACTGTCCCTCCAGATTCAGAGACCAAGAAGCAGAGAGAACACATTTCCCAGAGTCCATGGGAACAGAATATCTCAGCCTCCTTATTATCTCTGGCACAAAAATATCACTTTTTCAAGGACAACTGGAATTGTACTGAGTCTGAAAGTTAACTTAAGCGGCTCTCTCTGTGGTTGATTCCACACTGACTAATCTCACAAGGAAAAACCTGAAAACCCAAACCACTAGGTTCTATTCTGGAGCAGGAGACCCGCCACGTTTGCTCATGAGTGGACCAAGTAGCAATCTCACCAAGCCAGAAGTGAGTCAAGGCCTGGAAAGGGGCGGGTTGTTTGCCAGGGTGTTTAAGACAGGCAGCCACCTCAGGAAGTGCCATGTCACCGGTATGCGTCCTACAGTGAGCTCCCATTTCCGGTTTATAACGCTGCGATACATCCTCCCAGTCCAGCCTGACCAACCGCAGACCAGGGAAGACCACCATTAGACAGGCGACAACTAAACAGACACTTACTGTCCGCTCGACGGGACTTGCTGCGAAATGGGTCTGTGTCGTGGACGGCGTAACACAACTCAATAAACACAATAAGAACAATGTTTCAGAGTCGCTAACTGGTTTCCAACGGCAGCGTTGGCCAATGGGAGAGGGCATTCACACTAGCTCACGTGGAGAGCCACACGGCAGAATGAGTAAGGCTGGAAGGGGAGGGACGGAAACAGGCCACTCAATACAAACAATTGAAGTTTTCAAAGCTGAAGCTTTTGTACTGTTTGAAAGGTTTATTCAGGTGTCCTTAATGAGAATCACAGGGCAGTGTTTTTATGGGTAAGAAATAAATGCACGCTACATTGACCTGCACGCTGCTTGACCTTATTCTCTGCATTGTGGCATCTTGAGGTGTGGCCAGCTCACCGACGCACACATAAAAACACCTCAGCTCATACTGTAGATACACAAATTCAATTTACACACAGCACATGTCACTTACAGTAAGTAATATGAATTGAAAGTCTCTTTGCAAACACAGATTCTCTCTTAATTTTGAGCAATAATTGAAAATCTGTGCAGTCTTTAATAATGATATTAAAAGGCACATTAATGATTCAGTTCTATTTCTGAATTTATATGGACTGCAGCAGACAGACATGCATGCATGCACACACTCACGTTTGATTTTCTGTCCTTGAGGGTACCTGAGACCTAACCCTGACCCAGAAATCAATCCCAAACCTAACCTTAACTGTACTTTTATACCTGACCCTAAGTTTAACTGCTAAGACATGATCCTGAAAGTAAACTAACTATCTCATAATGCCCAGCTAAAGTTTCCCTATATCAAACACCTGAACCAAAAATCCTTGGTGGGGACAGAGTTTTTTTCTCTTTGTTGGGACATCTGGTCCCATCTGCTACAAATAGACATGGATCACACACAGACACACAAAAACCCTTTGCTTGTGTAGCTTTGAGGTTGAATAACCTCACATTCTAGTCTTGAACTAGAACAGACAGTTTATATACCCAGCAGATTTCTGATTGTTTGCTATGGAGATAATTGTAGAAATTCATACAGAACTACATATTCCAGTAAAGTAACCGGGAGACTGTCTCAGGACCCAGACAGGATCCAAAACATACAACGTGTCCTGACTTCAACAGAAGTTCTTATGGGCACTGGCTATATGGGATAAGATGCTGTCTCCCCTCCAGAAACAGAGGCGGAGAGTCAAAACAAATAACTCTCATGATCTTGTAGGATAGATGAAAGAAGTATGGTGAACCTGCCCAGAGCCCTCATTCCACAACTGCACTGCCCAGAGAAGGGATGCCACTTGTTGTTCTGGGTCCGATCAAAATAAAGCTATCGCAATGCAAGTATAATGTTAAAACTGTACACACAACATCAAACCCCAAAACTTAAGCAAATGCCCATCTCAGTCAAGACGAAACAGCCTCTAGGTTTCGTGGCTAATGCTAAATGTACACAAACAAAAGGACATGCGATCTTCTTGACCTTGACATCTCTGATATGGATAATCTCATTACCCCCTCTCAACCCAATCATCTACCTCGGGATCCAGAAGATGACTCCAAGTTTCCACAGTAATAGCAGCACATTACAGGGACAGGTGCGTTCTATTTAAAACGGTCTGCCAGCTGGGATCAGTGGTGCCATACCCTCTGCAGCATCACACAGGCTACAGTGGCCTGGACTTTATTCCGTTTGCAGACAACCCATCAGACTGTGGAATTGTCCTTCGAAATTATTTGGAAATAGCTTTGTAACTTTTATTCCCCCTCTTCCTTGATCCAGACAGAAGCGTTCTCCAGGTTGACTTTGTGACGGGTGTCTCCAGAGACTGTTCCCGGATAGGATTCCCCATGCTCTAGGAATCACGTACCCTAATGTCTGAACTAGAACATGTCTATGGCGTCACATCCCCAGCACAGATCAGGGGGGGCAGGGGGTCACGTCCCCTCTACAGATCAGGGGGGGCAGGGGGTCACGTCCCCTCTACAGATCAGGGAGTCAAGTCCCCGCTACAGATCAGGGAGGGCAGGGGGTCAAGTCCCCTCAACAGATCCGGGAGGGAAAGGTGTCACATCCCCTCAACAGATCAGTTGATATGAGGATCATGTCGTTTTAGAATGGGTTGATTTAAGGCTTTTCTATAAAATCAGATTAAATAGCAGGCCTATTTATATAACAAGAACAATTAAATCTCTGTGCTTTAAATCTCTCAGTCTCCAACACAAATCACTATTTTAAATAAAAAAGGTTTTTCAATACAGAGGGAGTTTCAAGACCCTCATGAAACAAACTGGTAGAATGGTGGGTTGAATTGCAAAAGGAAAAAAGTAACATAAGACTGTGGAGTCATTCCAAAATGTGTGGTATACCCCTAAAAGGGAACTAAGAAACAGCAAAGCAAATAAATGAATTCTGTTCATCCTACAGTAGTAATTAATAATCTCTTAACTCAGTGAGAATATTTAGCACAAAGGACATTAAAATGATTAGCAACAGGTGCTATGTAATCTGGTGTCACCCATATTTTTACTTTGTGGTGTCTTCGAAGTTCTAGAAGTTCAATTACAGCAGCCAGCCAGACCAGTCAGTCAGCCAGCCAGTCACCTGGATTAAGCAGCCACTCAGATCTCAGCTCAGACACCGCCTCCCTCCCAGTCTTGGAAGGCACCAGGTCTACAGCTGCCAAGGCTTACCAGACAGATGAAGGAACACAAAGAGCCTGGCATTTGGTAGTTTAAGTCTTCGCAACACTTGCAGTCTTCACATTTTGCTGCATTCCAAACAAATTTCCAAAGGTATTACATTTATTCTTTCCACACAACCTATCCTATATTGTCAAAGTGAAAGAAAAAAACATTTCAAAGCTCCTGATATTTTTGTAGGGATTTTGTCTGAAACAAGTTCAATTAAAGAAAAGTATTAACACAAATAAAATGATAATATTATTTGTGTTTTATATAATCATGGTATGTATCATTTATAATTATGAATGTTCTGGTTCAGGCCAAGTGACAGCTCAAACAGCCTTAGCACAACATCGATTCATTATTTTTATTAAAGGGGCTATAAGTAGAAGAACTATCGAGGAGAACTATCGTGTTCAGTTAAAGAGAGCAGAGTTAGAGGCTCGGCTTCAGACGAAAATTTCAGTCAAGGATTATGTTAGTTTAGAAATGTCTGTGCCAACAGGCAGAAACGATAGTGTTGTTAACCCTACCGGCACAGCACCCGCAGCCGGGCAAAAACTTTCTCTCGGTCACTGGGAAGAAATGCCGTCGACCAGTTTAACCAGTGTCACTGCTAGAGCCGACTGAGATTTTCAAAAGGTTTTCCCCACTGGAGTCGGAGTCAAGGCCCGAACCGTCTTCGGTGGGGAATGATCGGCAGGCATTTTCTTTAGTAATTGGCGACTCCATTACCCGTAGTATTAGACTAAAGAATCAGCCAGCGATCGTACATTGTTTACCGGGGGGCAGAGCCACCGACGTGGCCTCAAATCTGGGATTGGTGCAAGCGTCTAAAACTGGCAAGTATAGAGAGTACAGCGATATTGTTATACACGTTGGCACCCACGACGTAAGAATGAAACAGTCAGGGGTTACGAAGCAGAACATGGCACCAGCGTGTAAACTAGCTAGAAAGATGTGTTGGCATCGAGTAATTTTCTCCCTCCCCCCTCCCAGCTAGGGGTAGTGACGAGCTCTACAGCAAACTTGCGCAAATCAATCGCTAGCCGTTTTCTTTTTGGGACTCACCCAGAAAAAAAGTGTCAGGCCTGATCTACTGAAGAGCGACGGACTGTGTCGATAGCTTAGCCAGAGTAATTAGTACAGTTTTGCCTATAGGCCCTTTTCACGATGACGTAATTTAACTTCCGCCTTTCTGCGTAGCAGTTTCACTTCACTTAAGTTTCACCATGTAACCGTAGACTTCGCACCAAAATACAAATGTTGACTACTAACTGCTACCTGAAGAAATTCCAAAAGGTACGTTTAAGTTACATTTGTAAAGTTAAGAGTAATACTGTTTACGTAAATGCAATGGTTTGTACCTTGCTAACGTTATTGTTAATTCACAATTGTAAAATGCCTTAGGAAAGTGGGTTAACGTTAGCTAGCTAACTTAAGTACCAGGTGCCGAGTACTTTGCTGCCTGTACTGTAACAAGTGTCAGGCCTGAAATAGGGTCAGACCTGATCTGCTGAAGAGCGACGGACTCCATCCTAGCTGGAGTGGTGCTCTTCTTTTATCTAGGAACATTGACAGGCGTCTCATTCCTATAGCTTCACGGTGAGATAGTGTGTAGTATAGGCCGTTAGGCTGTTAGCCGGCCTGCTAGCATAGTGGAGTCTGTCGATAGCATAGCCAGAGTTGTTAGAACACTTTAGACTATTGCGACTGTGACTTGTTCCGGGCTGAGAAAAGTATAACAAGGAAACAATAGCAACCTTATTAAGATAAAACCTTCCTCCCACTCAGTCACAAATTAAAATGAGTGTATACATCTCAAAATGGGACACCTAAATGTTAGATCCCTTTCTCCAAAGGCAGTTGCAGTAAATAAATTGATCTCTAATCATAAACTAAATGTTATTGGCTTATGTGAAACATGGCAGAAGCCTGATGAATTTACTGCCCTAAATGAGGCCTTTCCTCCTGGCTATATTAGTGATCATATCCCCCGTGCATCCTGAAAAGGAGGGGGTGTTGCTAATATCTATGACAATGAATATAATGTACTTTTAACACATCACTGGTTTTCATTCTTTTGAAGTTTAACTCATGAAAGTTAACCAGGCTGATAAATTGTTTTACATAGCTACTATTTACAGGCCGTCTGGGCCATATACAGTGTTCCTCAATGAGTTTCCAGAATTCTAGTCTAACCTTGTAGTCATGGCAAATAGTAATTTTTTTTTGCCGATTTCAATATTCATATGGAAAAGTCAAACGACCCTCTTCAAAAAGCCTTTGAAGCCATAATTGACTCAATGGGTTTTATCCAACAATGTCTCAGATCCAACGCACAGTCACAATCATACCTAAGATTTAGTCCTGTCATGAGAAATAGATATTGTAGTTGATGCTTGGCAATGTGGGTGGATTGATTTCCTCCCTGTTGCGCCCTGTCCCTGGGCCTCCCCCGGATAGGGCCACAGTGTGACTGGACCCCCCATCTCAGCCCCAAAATCTTACGCTGCTATATTATTGTGCTGGGGGAGTAGGGTATACATTTTCCCTGTCTGCTGTTGGTTTAAACTTAGGCCCACACCTGCTGAGTACCAGGCTTGACTCCTTGCTGTCTCTGTCCAAAGTCCTCCTGGTTGTGTTGCAGATCAAGACGATACGTTACACATTTTAGCTGCAACTCCACTGACCCCCCCTTCCCTGTCCTCCGATCTGGACTAGGTTTAAATAGACTCTGGGCTCAGCCCACATGCATCGATTAACTATTACAATTTGAACTCTTAATATGTTCACCCGACACAGCCAGAAGAGGACTGGTCACCACTCTGAGCCTGGTTCCTCTCTGGGTTTCTTCCTAACTTTCCGCCTTCTTAGGGTGTTTTTCCTAGCCAGTGAAGTTCAACACTACTGTTGTTTGCTCCTTGGGGTTTAAGGCATGGTGTTTTGTAAAAGCCCTTTGTGACAACTGCTGATGTAAAAAGGGCTTTATAAAATACATTTGATTGATTGATTGATTGATTGATTGATTGATTGATTTGATTAAAATACAAGCAAAAATTACCAATAGACATCTGCAGTTAGTTAATGTTTCAAATAATATTTTTCAACAAAATGGATCCAAATGCCTGAGAAACTCCATTTATTCCATGGTTAGATTTATTAGATTGCCTTTGTTAGGATCAAAAGAAATATGAAGTGTCAGTCTTTAGTCAATGCCTGTGAGAAATTGTTTCACCGTCGGATATGCTTTTCAAAGGAGCACAAAAACACTACACTAACAATGAGCCTTAGATGTAATTAATGGCAGACACTAAGATGAATGCAACAAGCTAAGCCAGATGTAGAGCTAGCAAGAGAGTCTACATTACTATTACACAACAAGGTGTTAATAATTAAGTAAAATAACCAGCTACTGCAAATTAAACGAAATAAAGGCATCTTTGTAATTAAATTGATTGCTACAACTCACTTTAATTTGAAAATGTGGAATTGGTCACGTAGATCCACAGGACAGAATTTTTTTTAAATCCCATTTTAGACAAGATGTTTTTTGGCAACAAAATCTGAAGGGGTGGGAATACATTGACTGTCAGTTTTACACACAGGTAGGCTACAGGATAACTTGTAGAGTTGAACAGGAGCAATCAGAAGACAGAGAACCACAAAATCAGCATTTGTCTGGTTGAATTGATAGCATACGGTATGCCATAAATCCCTGTGTTTACATGTACCTAGAGATTTCAATATTTCACTGTGTTAAAGCATTTGAATACTTAATAGCAGTAGTAGAGTGGTTGGTAGCGTATCTCCAGTTAGTCATTAGATTACATCCCTAGTATGGCAAATCTGAAACCTGAGGCAAACCAAACACTAGTGGGTAGATTTAATGTATCCAACAGTAGAATGGTGGAGTTGAAGAGTAGAATGCCTCAGATAAACAACATATATTTTTTTTTATCATCAACACATACCGACTCAGGCAGACCCACGATATTCCACAAACCTGATAACATTGAAAAAGCATGTGGAAACGATTCCTGTAAGCTCCACTCATCTCTCTCCATTTAATCAAAGACTTTAGCTTGACAGGTTGAAGATGCACACATGATCAGAGGCTAGGATACCTGCATACCGTAACACAGCCCAAACGTAACTCCTTCTGAAGTCGTTGTGAAGCAGAAAATACAGCTCTCTACACTGCTCCACTGCCGTTTCAGATTTTACAAAGCCAATGTTAAGACTTAAGAGACACAGCAAACAACTAGGTATCTGTCTGCTGAAGATAACCACAACTGTGCAGTAAATTACACGAAACGGATGATGAGTGGACATTATGTTCCCACAGCTCTGTGACATTCCATGAGCATAGGGATGAACTGCAAAGTTTGTGGATGTCAAAATCCTTGGTGAATTTGTGGTTGTATACCCAGAGCCAAATGTGTCGTCTACTGCCATGAATATGAATTTATAAGCAAGAGATCATGAAAGCAGCTGTTGACAACATACCTCAGTTGCAAAATTGCTGGGGAATAAATAACTCACAGGATAGTTACAGTGAGCCATGGGAAACTTTAATGACAAGATACATTTTGGTCGGGCTCAAGTATGAACGAATGTCCTGCATTACAAATATTGGTAAGGGAACAATGAATTATTCTCATTCAAAAGTAATCTAATGCGCCTGCTTAGCCTAAAATAAATGACTCCCTCCAAAGGTGTTCACCCCCATCCCAACACAGTATTATCATGGTTGGTCCTTTCACAAGCACATTCCAGACAACATATAGTCCCAGGGCACAAGCACTAATCTGTTAGGTTACAGCGCATGAACGTACGCATATTGACACCAGTACATTAATCCCACTGCTGGGGCGAAGCTGCCCAAGGTAAACATCCAGTGGATCCACGGCGTGTCATGTACAGACAACAGATAAAAATGGCCGCCCTCCAGCCTCATGCCCCCAGAGCCCTGAACCTCCCTGGCCTGGTAAGCATTGTGACTGGAGGCAGGTCATATACAAGCCAGGAGAGAAACCGCAATTCCCGACAAACTGCTAGAGAACACTGGCCTTCTCAGAAAAGGAACCTCTTGGGATGGGCCAACGTTCACTGCCATCACTGGAGAAAGACAGAACTTCATGAAGGCAGGAGTAGCCAGATTCCCAAAAACATTTCAGGAGGGAAAAATAATTTTCAGTCTGTGCAAACATTGGAATGAGTTCTTGACATGTCATTAAGGAGTTGGTTTTACTCAAAGAGTAGCTACAGAAGACTATGGCGACGGTAGGCCCTTCTCATAAATCAATGGGAAAATCTCCTCTCAGCACTTTACCTAAGGGGCAGTTAAGTGTTGAGCTTCTCATGAAAAGGCTACAAGCCAACACCAGGCCCGGCCAACTGGGCCAAGATGGATAGAAGTGAGAAAGAAAATGGTTTAGCCAGTGAATTGTTTTCCTGCCTTCCATTGCTCAGCATTAGGGTAAGATACTTGCTGTGCTGCCAGATCCACTCCACGCAGCAACAAACTGGGCCATAGGAAGAGAGGCTTTCCTGTGTGAATTGGGCAGCGCTGCTGTCCGTTAATTCAATGGGAAGGTAACCAAACCCCTGCACTGCGCCCAACCAAACCCCTGCACTGTACTACACAAGCTGATCGCTTTAGCTGGAAGCATGAAAACAGATTCCTCCTGAATCAAACTTTAATCCCAGACTGACTTCAGGGGCTGCTGGTGCGGGTTAAATGAATGCTTGGTCAGACATGCAGTGTGGAAGTCAGCCAGTAACAAGGGCACTTTTTGGTTCGTTCATTTTTGTTGAGGTGAATGTACTACAGAGTTAGGATGTTTTTATAACTCTGCATTACACATGTCATCCGGTTCTATATTAAATAGCTTTCACATCATTACTGGGGTGAAAGAAAACCGGCCGTGTTGTCTTGAAAACTGTCAGGAAGAGAAAACGATCCTAAAGAATATATTATACTCTGGAAAAAAGTTGACCACTGCACCTTTTTCTTTCCCTTCCAAAAAAGTCAAAAGGGTTTTGAGTGAAGAACAGAAGGGTTAAAATTAAGAGACCACAGCAAAATGAACGCTTCTGTTCCTCACTCAAAACGTTTCTACTGTTTTGGACAGGAAAGAAAAAGGTGCAGTGGTCTCTTCATTTTTTCTGGAGCTGTTTAATATTGCATACAACAGGCCTACTCCTGTCACCATTTCTCTGACTGCCTGTTACTGGCTCCAGGACTGGCATTCCAGACATCTGTCGCTAAGGAAGTGAGGACCAGGATGAGATGTCGCTAAGGAAGTGAGGGCCCGGACAAGGCATGAGAGGACTGGAGCGACTGCATCACTTCCTCTTGAACGTGTGCTTCTGATGTGCAGCGGGGGACAGTGGATCAGATGTGGCTGAGCATCCCCTGGGGAAGGTTATCTCTGAGCGACACCATGGTGGGCCACCCACACAGCCCCGAAGGATAGGAGGGATGGGCCATCAAAAGGACTAGTCTGCTCTTCTAACGAGCAGGAAACGTTCTGTTCCCTTGTTCCATTCTGTTCTTCTATCTAGGTAAAGGTGATGGGACTCAGGGGCACCTTATAAAGACAGTGAATGTGAAATATGATGTGATCTCAAGACTGGTGTATGAAAAGAGGGGGTCTTAAGATTAGATCAATTGTTAGTCTGCATTAAACCCTGATTATTAGGAAAAGGGTTATCTTGCAACAAAGAATACAAATTGAAAACAGTAAACAGAAAAGGTTTGGCCCCAAGCTTAAAGTGTACATCAGCTGGTTACTACACCCAGAGCTGTCAACGATCCCAGGCTCTCAGCGCAGAGACATGGCATATTACCCAACTTGATGAGTGTTCATAGTTTGTATTGGTTAGATATTAAAAACAAACTAAGTAGTGCAGTCTATATTATATTCAAGCAAGGCACTAACACAAGACCCTAATGACACAGGTCATTCTGGGTGTCATTCCACCCGCCTGTGGAATCCTTTCACTGACAGTACAGTTCAATGTCCCTGCAGTTCAAGGGTGCTCAATCCCAAGCCCAGATATTACAAGGTTATATTGAAATTAAGAAAACCCATCTGCAATAACCATTGGTAGCTAGCAGATATGATCAAATGCACGGGTTTCCTTCTGCACTGGCGTTGACACAGAAAAATATTTGATATTAAAGAACTGAGCACGGTAGAGGTACTTATCGCTCTGCTGGTCCATTATATGTATTCCCATTTAGAGCAATGACCTGAAAATATGTTCAGAAAAGTACATTGCTGCAAAAAAGATTCTGAAAAAAAGCCCACATTACATGTTTGTCTGGTTTCCCCACAGGTCAACAAAAAAACACTACGCCTGGAAAAGTTCAAGGTTCATTTCTGTCTAAGGAAGACTGTCATACTGACCCAGCCCTGACCCACAGAGCAAACGTCCTGATGTATGCAAAATCAGAACTGTGGAGGTTTTTGACCTGTTTCATACGATTTCATGTTTTAAATTACTATTAACAAATCCTTTTACTGACTTTTAATAAATCCGTTTACTGACACAGCATTCACAACCTTGTTGATGTAATCAAATTAAAATGTGCTCCGGTATTCATTAAGTCTGCGGCCAGACATACACTGTTAGCCCTCATACGACCCTCATAAAGAGGCCCTCATACGACCAATAAAAAGGGAAATAAATACTTATTGAAATAAATATTCTGTGACAAGTAGCGGGATAAATTCAACATTTGCTAAATGATATGTATGTTTAGCCAATGTGATGACTTAAGCAAGCATACAAGCACTACAAACACTGTCTTCACTCCTGACTAACCAAAAACATGTAAAGAACCGGGGATGTCCACAGTGTACTGCTCTCGATAGGCCAGGCTCAACTTCCATTCAGAAGAGTATCATCGATTGACTTAGACACATCTCTGGTGGTGAATAAGACTGTGTTAGCGTCTCTTGACGTCACTCGTTATTGCTGACACATTAACTCAGCGGTAGGCTGGTTTTACAAGGTGTGTCTACGAGCCAGGGGAGGGTGTTGAATCAACATCCTTGGAATAACGGCAGAGCCTGACCTCATTGGAACACTGCACGGATTTGAAATAGAAAGATGGCAGCTATAAACTCCTGAGGTAGCCGTTACAAAACATAACATTAACCCAAACAGTCAGACTACCAGCATAGCTCTGGGCATCCAAGCAGACACATATCCTTTTAAGGCAAACCAAACACACTAGACCAAATTCTCGTGTGAAGTCCATTGTGTCGGTTGGGGAGTGAGTTTTAAACAGGCACAGGCTATAAAGGGCATTTATGAGGAGTACATTCTTTTCAGTGAAAATATGACAGTTACTTCCAGCTGTTCACTTTCTCCACTGCAGTGGTTTACTTTGCACACTTCCTTTCATCTCCCTGGTGTTTCCGTCCATATCCCAGACAGTGACTTTCTACAGCTACAGAGGTCACAGGAAAACAACTCCTAGTCTGAAGCCCATGAGTGCTGCTGGTTCTGTTCTATCTGGCCGTTCACGCATTTACCTGGAGTCCTGAGTCTGTCATGACATGATTATAGGGCTAGAATGTATACCAGCAGTAACCCGCTTCTGGTCTGATGCCTGCAGATGACAAGCCTTGATTGAGGCAACAAGATTAGCAAAACATTTTGCACGAGAAATGAGTAGCACCAGTCAGACTAGACTACTACTGGTTCCCCTTCCAACCAATCAGCTGGAAGTTGGGCTGAATCACTCGCATTGATCTCTCCTGTCCCTTGGATGATCTCTGCGGAAAAGGACCTGGAGACCTACAAGAGCCAACAGGCATGGGTTGGCTAGGTCAACCGCTAGAGCAGTAACCACACTATAAACACTGCCCAGAAACAGTTGCGCTAGTCTTGGAACATCAGTACACTTAGACACACAGGGCACAGCAAAAACACAGCATAATGAAATCAATCATTAAAATCCATGATGTAGGATAAAAGCACTGGATTACTCTGCCAAGAAGGAGTAAGCCCATTTGTCCACAGAATAAATGTCTGTCAGATCTAGACCTTATCGCTTTATCCATAGACTAGACCTTCTAATGGTTGCAATGCATTTTGATTAGATGAGTTGAGGTGCATTAACCCTGAAGCAGAGCTAGAAATGTTGATGGGGCTCGTTTGCTGTGTGGTTTTGGGAAACATTTGTGAAGGTAAAGCCAGAGCACTTTGTTGCTCCTTTAATAAAAGAAATATTTTAAATGTATGTATTCTCGACCCATTGATATACATGCATCAATAAGCTTAATTAAACAGTCATACCTCCTCAGAAACCAAAACATGTTTTACACTAATGTTTGTACACAACATAACTCGGTGTACAGAGTTATTGCATTTCTCCAGCAAAACAGGGCCAGTGGGGGCCAAGGACTTTGGCATTACATTTCAAATACGTAAGACATTTTCAAAAAACTAAATAGGTAAATAACCATACATCAGAATGTTTAAGGTTTTACCCATATTTCCATGTCCCAGGACATGTTTTTGATTGACAGGCATGGAAGACAGAGCAAGCAAGTTGCAAACGATTGCTTATCTCTCGCTTTTCCGCTCAATTGCAATTCCGAATTTGAACGTGTGGCCTTGCCTTAGATATACATCATATACCTGCTAAATCAACCAGGCAGTACTGTCCCGCACTCAGGCGCATAGAGGAGAAAGTATTCACCAGCCAAAAACCAACTGAGAAGCCAAGGATAGTGAAGAATACAGTATCTTTAATCTAGTCCAATAAAAACCTGACATGCAAACTTAGCTCAGGTACCTCTTTTCGGACTGAATCGTTAGGTTAGCCACAGAGAGATGTGTATGTGCTGATGATTGGTCCGATCTGGGTCAGATCGAGTCAGGTTCAGTACTTTACACTTATTAAACCCAGGTCAAAGAAAAAGTAAAAAAGTCCACATAAAAACAACGGCACATCAGTCAAATAGTTTGACAAGGGCAGATCTTCAACTAAAGCGGTTGACTGACAGTAAACATAGGGACAGTTTTGTCAAACATTGAATAATGTGGTCCAGGTTGTTCAAGACCTCCCATTCATTCTGGGGAGCCTTGTATGGCTGTAGGCTTTCCACATGTGCGAGCCCATAATATCCAGTGTATCAACTTATTTCGGTTGTTCACGTGGATTTCCATAACTTGCTGAGTCAACTTGATATTCCTACCTTTGACCACCAAACAACTAACAATTAACATAAGAAGGCTCCCTCCTCGCTTGTTGGTCTTAAATGCAAGACATTATGTATACTGTACCAAAACAATTTAATGTCATGATAGTATACATATTCAGTCCCATTGATAACTATTATTGTAATCTTATGTCAACTAGTAGAGAAAAAAAATCCATTCACGCTCTATAACAATAATTGAAACGGCAAAGTTCTGTTCTATAACATATTACACTTAATGTAGAATAAGACACGCACCTACAGTAATACGATAAAACCCAAATTACTTACTGTCTGTAAAGCGTAGGCTACAGTAGCAATCGCAATAGACTAATTCAAAAATATTTTTTGCTGTCATACACTGCAAACAAAAACTCCTATATTAGGTTGAACAACGATTTATTATTATAACTTAACCAATTGCACGTCAAGATAGAGAACATTTTGAGGAAACGATAAGAGGTATATATGTAAATTAGTTGTCTTTAAAAAAATACACATAAAAACGACCAAGCGTAACATTCCGAAACGTGCAACATCGTAGCCTACTTACCTCACGTTACAGGGTCTCAGAAAATGGACACTCTTAAAGAATCCACGAATACAACTCTTATTAGCTTTGGTCCATATGGTTATAGAAACCATCCGTATATCAGGAAAATATAGTCCATAGCGATTAGTATTGCCGTTTCGTCATTGTGCCGGCTAATGTTATGTTTTATAGGCTAAAGCTTGTTTGGGCACATTCAGTTATCCAACGAATAGGCGCAACTTGAAAACTGACAGAGGGAGAGGGCGAGCGCATTAACACGTCGTGAAGGGGGGGCATCAACCTTCAAAATAGCAGAGTTTTCGGAATCAGTCTATTTTTACCAAAGGTGACAATTACATAAATAAAAACACTATATAAAAATAAGATTGAACTTATCAAAGAAAACGCCCGTCATTGCGTGATAAAACTCGGAATGATAAGACAACTGAAACGAGAAAACCCCCTAAACGTTTCAAAGTGTTTTAACTCCGTTTAATCCGATTGGATTCTTCGAACGTGACGCTAGGGGTAGAGGCAGTCCATAGACTGCAACGTCGATACTGAGGTCTTGTGTTTTCTGATGTGTGGTATTGTTATCTCGCCAGCTTTACGAAGAATTGCGATGTTGCCCTGCCAAGTAGTCTGACGATGTTATATACTTTGGTAAAACGTGTGTGTTTCAGGCTCTTGGTCTGCCAACATCAGAAGTAGGTGAGGCGCTCTACTAAATGATTAAATAATGTTGTCACGTAGCCTAGTCTAACTGATACAGGCAGGGTGAGTTTAGCAAGCTGTGTGAAGCACAAAGACCTGCAATGGTTTTGGTTTCTTAAACTTTAGAGGAGAAAAGGCTGAGCAATGCAATGCCTCTCATTAAAATAAGATTACAGTTTGAGAAAATGATAGGTTTCCCACTTGATCATTTTCATTTGGTTAGACGTTACATGAAAGGCCCAAAGCAACTAAACTTCACAGACAAAAATAAATATGGTCACTGTTACACTTCTCCTGTTGTTTTTTTAATGACAGATCAAAGGAAATATGATTAATTTTCATTGATTTAATCTTACCATGCCAGAATAAACACAGAGGCCTCCATGTGATCAGAGTTGCATTATCCTAAAGACCATCAAACAATTAGGACATCAAGCAACAACCACACACTCAGATTTCCTCATGTACATTAAAGTGTTGCAACTGGTCTTAGGAAAAGGTCAACGACATGCTAGTGATGGCTAGCTCCTAATAAGAAACTCATCGACATGAAAGTTGTGTTGCTAAGCTAATGTACAAATGTCCATAAAGAACAGATGTGTATAATGACAGATCCAAACAGTAACTGGTTGAGATCAAACCTAGATAAACCATTCAGAACTAGAACAATATCTGTTCTAACTTGAGTGTTCAGAGTCACTGTGAGTCCCCAGAGACCGAAGTGTCTTGTTATGCTGCCAGGAGGGGCCTCATTCCTCCCAAGCACACACACACACACACACACTATTAACTTTCTAGGCAATTAAACTCTAGGTCCTAGATAGGCTAACCTAACATTTAGGGCGACAGGCTAGCCTAGTGGTCCAAAGGTTGCTAGATCTACAGTTATCCCCAAAGAGGAAAAACCCAGTTTTTTAAAAACACATTTATTGTGTGATACTGTTTGTGTTGTATGAAACTGTGTCGTGTTATACTGTTTGTGTTGTGTGATGCTGTTTGTGTTGTGTGATGCTGTTTGTGTCTTGTGATACTGTTTGTGTTGTTTGCCTTGTGGGATCCAGCAGTTACAACTGTTGACCCCAACAAATATAAAAAGTCTACACATCCCTGTTCAAATGCCAGGTTTTGTGATGTAAAAGATGAGACAAAGATAAATCATGTCCGAACTTTTTCCACTTTTAATTGGACCTATAAATGTGAAAAATTCAATTGAAAAATAAACTGAAATCTTTGAGGAGAAAAAATTAAAACCTTGCAATAACCTGGTTGCATAAGTGTGCACACCCTCTTATAACTGGGGATGTGGCTGTGTTCAGAATAAACCAATCACATTCAAACCCATGTTAAATAGAAGTCATTACACACATGCCATCATTTATAGTCACAAAAAAGGTTCAGCTGTTCTAGTAGGATTTTCCTGACATTTACTTAGTTGCATCTCAGCACAAACAAAATGGTCCACAGAGAGATTCCAAAGCATCAGAGGGATCTCATTGTTAAAAGATATGTCAGGAGAAGGGTACAAAACAATTTTCAAAGCATTAGATATACCATGGAACACAGTGAAGACAGTCATCATCAAGTGGAGAAAATATGGCACCACAGAGACATTTTAAGTATTGGACATCCATCCAAAATTGATGAAAAGATGAGGAAAAACTGGTCAGGGAGGCTTCCAAGGGGCCTACAGCAACATTAAAGGAGGTGCAGGAATTTCTGGCAAGTACTGGCTGTGTGGTACATGCGACAACAATCTCCCTTACTCTTAAATATGAATAGGCTATGGGGTAGGGTGGCAAGACAGAAGTCTTTCCTAAAAAGTTTTCTTACAAAGAAAAACATTATGCCTGGCTGAATTTTGCAAAAACAAACACACGTGGGAAAATGTGTTATGGTCGGATGAAACCAAGGTTGAACTAGTTTGGCACAAGAACAGCACAGCAGATCATGCAAAGAACACCATAGCCACAGTGAAGCATGGTGGTGGTTGCATCATGCTTTGGGGCTGTTTTTCTTCAGCTGGAACCGGGGCCTTTTTTATTTAAATTCCCCATCAAAGATTTCAGTTTGTTTTTCAATTGAATTGTTCACATTATAGGTCACAGTAAACGTGGAAAAAGTTCTGACATGATTCATCTCTGTCCAGAGGACTGGATTTGAACCCTTTCATTGTCCCTTCCCCTATCTTCTGTCCTATCTTCTATGTCCTTCGTCTATTTCCTATCTTCTATCTCCTATCTGCTATATCCTATTTCCTATCTATCCTCTGTCTTCTTCTTTTCAACCCTGTTCAATCTGTTCAATAAAATAGCTCAATGATTTAAAAGGAGTGGCACTGTCTCACGCCTTAAACCTCCTGTGAGTTAAAGATAAACGTGTTACGCACAAACATTGGCTCCATTCTGATAACTATGAAGTGACAGGGAAGAGCGATAGGATCAGGTTCGGATTAGCCAACTGTAGGCAGTCACAGGAACTCCTGGGAGTACACAGACTCACCCACTGACAGTCCAATGAACACAGTTGCCAGACCAGTTGTCCTAGTAGTTGGGTTAGACCATTACTGTCTTTACTTTACGCTTTACCACACAGTGGATTACGGTTTTATGAACTAGTTCCATGTAAAGTCAAATAATCCCATAACGTTAGTTGCCATTACAGAGCTATGATAATTGCACAATAGAAAACATTTTTTTCTTTTCTTTGGATTGCATTTTCTGCTCTGTAATAACAATAAAATAGATCACATTTCATAAAAAATAGCATGCTGTTTCAGCTTTGCGTAAAACAAGCTTAAAGTACACCTGCTTTTTTTATTGGCTGCATGAACACCTTTCAATTTGCTCCTCTCACACATCTTAGGTTGAATCAAATATCATAATGACCAAATGACCTGCACAGTTAATGACTCACTGACACCAGTGATCCCGCCCACAGTATCTCCACAGGAGACAGCGTCAACCAATCAGACCAAACCTGCACTTAGCCTTGTCATCCACGGCTTGACCTCCCATAGTGAAATATAACACAACGCATTGTCTTGAGATCCCTCCATCGTCACATGGATGTTCCACATTTGGGGCTTCCTGTCAGAACAGGTTGTCCTAGTTGTATTTGCAGGGGTTTGCTAATTAAACAAACCACCGGGGGCCTTTGGATGTCAACTGACACCAATTGACTCAAGGGGGAGAGCTCTTACTGGATGAAGAGATAATAATCTAGATTTCATTGAAACAAGGAGTTTCAAAGCAGTTATTAAATGAGAGGGATCCACCCAAAAGTCTGTGGTTGAAATTATTAAACAGTCTGCTATTTTCATATTATTTTACAACACAGATTTTCTTCAACAGAAGATCTGTCCATTACAGACACTGAACATCTGTGAAGTATCACTGCCTCCTGCAGACAAAGGACTCACCTCAGCTAGGCAGCCCTGTACACATTCCACACATAACAAAGGATACAGGCATGATGTCATCCCTGAAATCTTTAAAGACATCTTTTATGCCTGTCAGGCATCTACAAGCAGGATTTGTAATATGCACATCATGTCGCTCACACAGCAAATGTGGCTCAAGTGCTCTGGGTGTAGGAGAGGACAGTGACAGTACTCACACAGTGTCGAGACGCAGCAGCGGAAGGGCTAAGGTGTTCCGTCTGTTTGGGGTTGGTCCTCTGTCTCTCCTCACTCCTCTTCCCTTCTCACCATAGCGAGATGCTGCCTGGACCAGTGCACGTTGTCATGGCAACCCAAGAGGGGGAGTCTCACGTGACCTAGTTGTCAAGCTTGAGGATTGGCCAAACACGAGAGAGGGGGCCCCTCCTCTCTGTGGTGACATCATACACCCAGCGACTCACAAAGGGAGGGCACCCGGTCTCCCTGTATGGACACACAATGGGACGTCCTAGGGAGGGGAAGCGAGGGGAGGCGTGGGGAGGCGAGAGGAGGGCCAATGCACCGACTGAACACGGAGAACCTCACTGGCAGATCTGCGTGTTTGTCCATCTGTCTGCCTGCATGTCTGTCTGTCTCGGTCTATGTAATGGACACAAAATGTGAGCTCAGACTCCCAAGCTGACGGCGCACGGAGTACAGTACACACGTTCACACGTTCAATAAGGCATTCCACTGGTCCCATATGTGGGTGCTTGACCTGCTGGCTTTACACAGGCATTCCTACAGAGAGAGTGGCTATATATACATCAGCAGAGAAAACCAACAGATGCAGTGCTTTGGTTCACCACAAGCTTGTGTGTGTGTGTGTGTGTGTGTGTGTGTGGCGTTCTGTTCTGTGTGCAATATGTAAACACTTGAACAATGCATATTAGCCTGTCTGTGAATGGTCAACGACAAGTCACAGTAGAACACACGTCTATGTACTACAGTATTTTATAATATTTGTTTAATAGAGGCCCTGACCAAAAACCAGATGTTAGATTTGATCACCCATTACAGGACCCATTGAGAGTACACACACAGTAGCATAGACCAAGACTTATAGTGAAGTACACTAGATTGTCCTTGCCTTTAAACATGATTATAAACAAGTGGTGCAGATGGATTTTATTTTCAGAAGGAGCAGATTACTACAGACATACATTCATTAACTACATTTGCCAGAGCCATGGTTGAAAGCCTTGATACATGTGAGAAACCCAACAGACCTCCGTAGGGTCGACTGCTGAACAACATAAGTGCCATAATTATAAGAACCTGCTTCAGCTTCACTGAAAATGGCAGTTAATACTTGCATTGCTTTGATCAAGTGTAACAAGACCTTGGAGTGCATTTAACTGGTGGCAGCAAAGCTGAGAAAGAACCTTTATACTCCAGTTCATGGAGGAAACCAAATCATTTGGGAAGAGTGTTTGGAATATGTTATGCCCCATTTAGGAAGGAGGGGCTCTCAGTGTCCCTCCAAATAACTATATCATGCGAACTGTGATCGCGGACCCTGATCACACCCTGATTCTTGAGATCACAGACACTGATGCAAAGATAATGGGCTGTGATTGGTTCAGCCTGTCAAACCTGGGTGGAGACGTGTAGTGTTTCTGGAACATATCATGAGGTTGTTGTATTGTCTTTGCCAAGAACAAACTCATTCTTAGAGCATCTCAAAGCACTGGTTCATAAAGAAAGCCACAGTGTAATATAATGTTACTTCATCTACGAAAATGCAGTAATGGACTTACTGACAAAAGCTTTCTGAAGCTTTGAATCATTTACTGTCAAAGTGAATTAGAGTTGACATAAGATGTAATCAACAAATTGCGGTTGAATAATTTCCAACTGAGAAGAAAATAGCACAAATAGTGATGATTGACTTTCAGTTGTACCAAATATGTCTGCAATCAGGCCTGACAACCGCAACAACAAATAAAAGTGGTTTCCCAAGACATCAGGACTACACCACAGTATACAGACATACACAAATGGACTGTGCACTACTGCTCCAGAATGTTCTACAAAACTTCCCAGGGTTTTCAGTAAACAGTTATTTTACCATCTTGTTATCTCTGATCTGTGTTTGCATGAGGGAACCCATAGTACAATCTCCTGATTGGCTGGGTCTGACAGGGGTCTTTTTGGGCCTGTAACTGTCATAGCCAATCAAAGGCTACTCAAACACCACTCCATAGTTATGCATTATGCAGTGTGTTGACTTCTAATGCATTATTGTAGCCAGGCAGGCGGGCTGGTAGACTGTTAAGCCCCATTAATAACATAGACTCCGCCTGTTCCAGACAAGCAATAGGCACTTCAGTTTAACACTAATTAAGCATTAAAATATTTGTTATAATATGATTTTAAAAAAAACAACAACACATTTTTCACTTAATCGCGGCTAGGAAACTAAAATCACTCAAAAGCCTATTTTTGTCAGATTTCAATGGGTCAGACCATTTATATACTTATTATATAAAGTTATTTGTACAATGCAAATTGACCACAACAAAATCCACAAAGACATTGGATTTAACATAAATTTCATACCCTGATTACTTTGAGATACAACTACATAATTTATCATATTTATCGGAATAATTGGTCAATTATTTCCTAAATAATTTAGCAGAATTCCTGTGAATTCTATAGTATCCTGTGACCAAAAAATGAAGAACAAAACAACGCTTTATTTGGGAGGCAAGAAGAAAAAACTATTTTGGGAGGCCAAATGAAACTTAGGTCTGTGAGCCACCTGTTGTCAACCCCTGGAGACCCCTGGAGATCTTTGGAGACCCCTGGAGATTGTTTCATTGTCTGGTGTCTTTTAGAGTGGTAACATAAGAAGTGGCTTAGCAACAGTGCACTCTATGGATCATCCCACACGAGACAACAGCTACTGCAGTTAAAGCCTGAGCCCGTTAGGAGTGGTTCATCCGGTTGGTCTCTTACACACACACACACACACACACACCACAGACACACACACGCACGCACGCACTTTCACAAAAAAACATACACAAACAGACAAACAAACACACGGCGACGTATAAACAAACATACACACACAGTACCCAATCAGTCTCTAGTAGATTATGTTACCTTCATCCCTGCACTCAGCTAGATGCATGATCTCTCCACTCCAATTCCACTCACATACCATTGAGCTTTCCGCAGAGAAAAATCTAGGCAGATGAGACATAAGCAGTGATGAGACACAGCAGTGAAACAAAAACAGGGGCACTGACGCAACAGACACAGAGAAAGGGACTGTGATGAGACAAACGCAGAAAGGCAAAGCTCAGACAGATGAGACAGACAAAAAGAGAGAGATAGGGACACAGGCTGAGCAAGGGTAATCATTAACATGAGAGAAGGTGGCTACTGATATCCTACTCTCCAAAGGTCAGAGATCTACTACACAGTAGTTTCGATGGCTCTGATGAAGTCAACAACATACCAAGTCTACGAAGCCACTGGATTCCCATGACACTGTGTACACATAATCCGGTTGATCCTTCATTCCAAATAATGCTAGGTACATAATTCAACCGCACTGCTCGTGTTTTTACTGTAGGTGCATGTACAGCACTAGGGTTCTCCAATGGTGTTCCAGTCCACATTTCACCCCATCGAGAACGAGGGTTCTGCATGTCATTTGGTTGCAACTGATCTCATTTCTATTTCAGAGAGTCCTTCTGACTGCTGTAAGATGATAAACCCAGCCTTTATATAACCAGTCTTGATGCCAGGCCTTCCTCCACATACATTATGCTGCAGGTATTGGCAGTGGGTTAGGTTGTGATACATGTGAGTAGGCACTGGTGGGCTCACATTCAACCCAGGCTCTCAAAGAAAAAGGCCTGTATGTGGACTTATGCCACAGCCACTTTCTGCTCCTCACACGCAAACAAACACACACCACGCCTCAGATCCTAGCCTGGCTGCGTACAGAAGAGCCTGGCTAAGACATATTACAGCCGGCTCTCTGACAGGTCTGGCAGGACATGACAATGCGGTGTCAATTCCCCCAACGCTGGGCCGACAAAGTGTTACATGCTGCGGGGGACATAAAGGGTCTGTAGTAGCACTCCCCGGCCGCCATGGCTCATTCACGTGGCCCCGCCCCTCTCTGGGCCACCAGACGGGAGGAACATAAAGGGTGTAATGATGAGGGCAGTGATGCT
>JACXGJ010008977.1:0-25384 GCA_016801105.1 Esox niger
ACAATTATTGCACACTTCCTGTAAATGGTATAAACTTCGTTTCACTTCTCAAATATCACTGTGTTTGTCTCCTATATGATATATTTAACTGATTTTTTTTATCCTAAGGACCAACGATTTATGAAGGAAAATCATGGAAATTAACAAGGTTGCCCAAACTTTTGCAGACCACTGTATATATATATATATATATATATATATATATATATATATATATATATAATGAGAGAGAGAGAGAGAGAGAGAGAGAGAGAAAGAGAGAGATAGATATCATACATACATCTCTCAAAATATATAAATCACAGACATTGTCACCAGTAAAGCACCCCCACACCATCACACGTCCTCCTCCATATTTCATGTTGGGAACCACACTTGCAGGAATCATTCTTTCACCCAATCTGTGTCTCACAAAGAAACAGCGGTTGGAACCAAAAGTCTGTTTGTGTATTACAAAACACAAATTACCCCTAAAGTTTACTGTGTCTTACCTGGAGTAATAAAAAAAATGTCTTACCTGGAGCATATCATTTTTTGTTTTCCCCAATGTTCTCATATCATTATATCCAAAATGCGATTTAGCCCTGCATCATCGTAAAGACTCTCAGTGGATTCTGGAATGTTGAACACCAGATGTTTCTTCTAAACAACATCTGACGTGGTTCAGGTTTTTATAACACTGCTCCCTAAACCTTGAAGTCTAGAATGAAATCTTTATTTACCAGATAGAACTCATGTTCAGGTAGCCAAAAGGAGTTGCTTGTGCATGATCAGGAAAAGCAATCATATTCAATTACTAACCTCACCAATGATGCTGGCCAATTGCACAACCCTCCGTTGGACCGCAGGGCACATCTGTGAGCAGGATTCAAACCTGGTCCTGCAATGAAATATCCATCACTTACCCATCACTTGATATCTATCTCTCCTTAAGTTTGCGGATGACACAACCATCTTGGGTCTCATCACCAACAACGATGAGAACGTTTACAGAGAGGAGTTAGGGGACCGGGCTACATGGGGCCAACAACCTCTCTTTCACGGGCTGCAAGACGAAGGAGATGATCGTGGACTTCAGGAAGCAGGGGCGGGAGGTCTTGCCCCAATACATGTCAATGGAGCTAAGGTGGAGAGAGTTAACAACTTCAAGTTCCTCGGTGTGTTCGTTAAAAATGAAATCACCTGGCCCAAGCAAGAAGACTCTAAAGTACAAACGGCCCCAAAGCACCTATACTTCCTGAGGAGACTCAAGAAGTTTGGCATATCTGCCAAAACTCTCACCTACTTTTACAGGTGCACCCTTGAGAGAATCCTTTTGGGCGGCATTACTGCCTGGTACAGCAGCTGTTCTGCTGCTGATCGTGAGGCCCTCCAGAGGGAGGTGAGGTCATCATCAGTTGCCATCTCCCTTCCGTGCAAGGCACTTAGAAAAGCAAGAAACATCATAAAAGACTACAGCCACCCAGGCTATGGTCTGTTCACGCTGCTGTCGTCTGGTAGACATTACCGGAGAGCATCAGGGCACGCATTTCCAGACTCACAAATAGTTTTTCCCCCACGCCACAAGGCTTCTCAACCAGCAACCCAGTTCAATTATCATATTGATCACATGATCACTTCAAATGCTTTGATGACTTTCCATGTACATTCAATGTACATTAGAATTTTTAAATACCACATGCACAGGCGAGATGAAACTCATATGTATAATATTTAATATTTTTTATATTGTCAATATACCCCTTTTCTACACTCTTTGGAATTGCTGCAAGTTTGCGTTGTTAAATATATTTTTATATTTTTTGCTTAATAATATACTTAATACTTACTGCGTTAGTGCCGTGTGTCATCTTATAAGAATTTCACTGCTCTGAATGACACTGTTATTTTGTGCATTTGACAATAAAAAAGATTTAGACTTTGAATCTCTCAAAAATAAATAATGGACAGTGTCACCAGCAAAGCATCACCACATCATCACACCTCCTCCTCCATGCTTCACGTTGGGAACCACACATGCAGAAATAATCCTTTCACCTACATTGCATTTCACAAAGAAACAGTGGCTGGAAAAGACTGAGTCTAAAAGATGGACTCATGAGACATGAAGCTGGTTGAGAAAATGTAAAGAATGTGGAAAGCTACCATCAAGAAAAGGGTGGCTATAAATAAGAAATAAATAATAAATATAACTTGGCAGGCCAAACCTTGACATACAGTATATGTATAGAAAGTATATGTTGGTTGTTTCAGGACAATACACCATTCTACTTTGGTGAAAATAGGCCGGAAAGGCTCAGATTACTATTGCATTTGAGAAATTCTTCCCCATTTTAATGCTAGTGTGCCCCGGGCTATATTGGTAGAACTCCCTCACTGACAGAAGGGATGTCTCGCGTGATTTAAGGTACGTAACCTCACTTACGTCAGTCCCATGATGGCTGAAGATCCTGGAGGAACACTTTTCAATTTTTCTCCCACATTTTTCTCTTTCTCTTTACTTCTGCTTGTCTTAGAGACATGGCAGGACACACAGCCTTGATAAGTGGACACAGATCCTTGTTACCGTCATGCCCAAGAAAGGGAACCGAAAACGGCTGAAATTTCGGGCCGGGGACGTCTGCTCGGAGTCAGGTACTATAGCTAGCTAGCTAATGCTAAAGGCCGCCTTCTCCGCCAAAAATGCTAAGTTGTCACTAGTGGTGCCGGTGTCACTCCTAATGTTAGGTGGGTTCTCAGATTCTGTCACCATCGCCAATAGCAAATACATTGCTTTTGTGTATTTTGGAGGATTTACATTTTTTTATCAGATCAGATGTTTAAGTAACTTGACGGGGAAATACTCAAAACTATAAATAAGAATCGAATTGCATTTTTTCTGTTGTGGTGTTAATTAAAATAATTAAAACAGCTATTTGCGGCATCGTGAAGGCAGAGTATAATTTTCATAATAAGACTAATGTAATGTGAGCTGTTATGGGTTACATTTGACGTGGTTAGACACATTTTCAGAATATATTGGTCTTATTTTACGAGGGGCTGTGATGTGACAACATTTCTCACCATAAAAAATACTATGAAAAAGGTTTAGAAGAATCCTGTGCACTCACAAAATATGAAGGAGACATTTAAAATGTGTGAGGTCCCGTTGTACTGTTCATTGAAATTAGAGCATATGAGCTTTTACCTTCCCCCCCATGTCCACTGGCCATGGTTTACAGAATCAGAAAGTGTTGATAATTAGTGACAACATTTTATTGTAATAAAATGTTGTCACTAATTATCAACACTTTCTGATTCTGTAAACCATGGCCAGTGGACATGGGGGGGAAGGTAAAAGCTCATATGCTCCAAAGAAAGGGATATTCGTTAAGTAAATAATTGTGAGCTCTTGATAAATTCTACCATTTTCCCTCTTGCTAGTGACTGTAGCTGATTTCGCCAATGCCGACCCGGCGGTTGTGAAGTCAGGGAGGGTGAAAAAGGCTGTTGCCAATGCAGTTGAAAAAGAAGGTAAGAGTGTTTTGATATCTGTTGATTCTACAGGTGACAATGAACCAGCAAAACACAACATTGCTCCTACTAAGCTATCATTGGGTGTCCTGCAGTGAAGCTGCTGTGTGGACTGGAGGCGTGGCAGGGTTCCCTGCTGGAGGTGTGTTCACCAGCAACCAGCGTCAACGGAGACTCCCAGAGTCTAGACGACCTGGAACCTCTAGGGAATGGAGGGAACGAGGCCAAAGAGACCCGCAAGAAGAAAAACAAGAGAAGGAAAGGTACACATCACCTTGGTCTTCTGCATATTAGGAGTTCATTTTTTGGTCAGGTGTGGCCATTTGGGTATTTTATTGATAGCAATGGCATGCTTAAATAGCAGTGGGCTGGAAACAGCCAATGCTGCACTGGTATATGTATACCGAAGTTTGTCTAACCCATTCTACATTGGTATATGTAGAATAATTAAAACAGGTCCATCATTTGGGTGCTTGTAAATTCATTTTTATTGACTGTTTCCCCAGAGTCTAGTGAATGCAGCGATGGGGAGGAATACCCAGTGGATGTCTGGTTGGTGCTGGCCTCCTATATCCGTCCAGAGGACGTGTGTACGTTTGCTCTGATATGCAGGAATGCCTGGACTGTCACCTGCACTGCTGCCTTCTGGACCAGACTATACAGGAGGTAGGAGTAGACCCTGACCGTCCTCTGGACCACACTATACAGGAGGTAGGAGTAGACCCTGACCGTCCTCTGGACCAGACTATACAGGAGGTAGGAGTAGACCCTGACCGTCCTCTGGACCAGACTATACAGGAGGTAGGAGTAGACCCTGACCGTCCTCTAGACCAGACTATACAGGAGGTAGGAGTAGACCCTGACCGTCCTTTGGACCAGACTATACAGGAGGTAGGAGTAGACCCTGACCGTCCTCTGGACCACACTATACAGGAGGTAGGAGTAAACCCTGACCGTCCTCTGGACCACACTATACAGGAGGTAGGAGTAGACCCTGACCGTCCTCTGGACCAGACTATACAGGAGGTAGGAGAAGACCCTGACCGTCCTCTGGACCACACTATACAGAAGGTAGGAGTAGACCCTGACCGTCCTCTGGACCACACTATACAGGAGGTAGGAGTAGACCCTGACCGTCCTCTGGACCACACTATACAGGAGGTAGGAGTAGACCCTGACCGTCCTCTGGACCACACTATACAGGAGGTAGGAGTAGACCCTGACTGTCCTCTGGACCACACCATACAGGAGGTAGGAGTAGACCCTGACCGTCTTCTGGACCACAGAAGTATCCTAGTTTACATTTTAGTGATCAAAGAACAGCTGTTGTAATATGTTTTTAGTAGTGACGTCACGCAAGATAAATACTAAATACTTAACCTCTGCAGCGACTGATGTTCTCCCTTTACTGGTTGTCGCTGGCATAAATTAGGAAGATGCGCCCCACCCGAGCGGGAAGTGTGCGTGCTAGGGAACGCCCAGCCACGGCTTGCCAGAGATTGAGCGATATGCGAGTTGAGCGAGCGGACAGGGTGCACGGCGCATCAGGGCCCCTCCACCAGTGTTGTCCATAAGCTGTCTCCAGAGCCGTTCTGGAGAACTCGTCTGTACCCGCAACTGGTCTCAGGACCTCAGACCGTGCATAACCACGCCCGCCCTCCACCGGCAATGATCTTCTGCTGGTTCTGTCAGTTATCGTGTCAGAATACCCATATCTGAGTGCTCGTTGTACTGCAGTTTTTCTCTGGATGCGTGGCAGCAGCTGGAAAGAGCTGACATCTAAACAAATCTCATGAAGACATTCGCTGCTGAATGATTCTACACAGCTTTTTAATAACTAAGTGTACCATGTCAGTGTATGGTAGTCCCTGGTTGTCATTAAACTGTACCATGTCCAGCCCAGTAGTCATTCACCCAGGGTTGACAACCAGGCCACGCTATACAAGGCTTGGTTATGTCACGTTGAACTGAAGCTTATAAGGAATGGAACCCAGTGTAAATTAGTTGACCCTGACAACACTTAAACCCAATCAAATGTCTTGCTTGGGGCGGAGCTCCAAAAGTTGTTCACCAATCATAATGAGCGGTTGTCTACACACGACCTGCCCCACCCCACCGTGCTGAGACCACAGTCACATCCCTCTCTCTACAAAGGCCGTAACCCACACTAATGTCTTTCTCCCCCTCTTAACCCTCCCTGCCCCCCATCTCCCTCCTTCCAAGGCACTACAGACTGGACGCTCAGCTGCCGTTCCGTCTTCAGCCAGACTCCATTGCCAGGAAGCGTTGTCTACGCGCTCGTGTTATTCGCTCCCTCTTCCACCTGTATGAACCATTTAGCTCACGGGTCTCCCGAAGTCCGGCCCTCCCTGACTCCACGCCCACTATGCTGCTCAACTCCAAGGTGAAGAACCAAGATGGCTCCTAGCCTAATTTGACTTGTTCTAGGTTCTGGTGTTCTGTCTCAGCTCCTGAGAATGTCTGAGATCTGTGCTGTACGTCTTTCATTTTGAATGTGTAGTCCAGTTTGAAAAGGCTTTCCCTTGTGTTCCCCTCCGCAGTGTCTGCTGTTCTGGGTCAATAAGGTTGTGGGCACTCGGCCCGAGCCTCTCTGGGAGTTCAACTTCAAGTTCGTGAAGCCGGTATGTAATTGACCCAGATGTCCACATGCTGTTGTAATTGCCTTCAGCAACACCGGTCTTAGTCTCTCCTGTTTTTTATCGTAAGGTGTACATTTAAAACAATCAGACAAGCTCAGTGCGTACGGTAGATCTTCTCAACGGTCTGTCTCTATGGGGAAAAATAATCGTTTTGAACATTAACAAATCGGTAGGTGGAGTTAACATGGATGTCATGTTTTCTTAATCGGGGACAGCCCTACTAGTGAGTCATGTTTCCATTGGGTGGTGATGGATGTACTGGGGTCCGTTTCCCTGCCAGGCGCTGGGAGGAAGGGGTTCTGGCTCACCCCGGGCCCTGCTGCTGCCCCGTCAGTATGAGGAGGTCCACGCCAACCCAGACTCTGACTGTTACCTGCTACAGGTCACCACGCTCAACTTTATCTTCACCTCTGTTGTCATGGGGATGACCCTCACCCAGGTCAGTGCGCTCAGACCGTGGCGCGTTAAAGTCCCACGACGTGGTTGGACGTGTCTGATGTCTCGGTCTCCTCCCTCCCCAGTTCAACATCAACGTGAGCACGGACATGCGTCACCACAGAGTGCGCCTGGGCTTCCAGGACTCCCCGCCGCGGCGCGGGGGACGGAGGGTGGAGCAGGGAGGGACACAGGTGGTGCTGGACCCTGTACACAGCGTGAGGCTCATGGACTGGTGGCATCCGCAGTACCCTTCCTCCCCCTACACCTGACCCCAACCCTGGACACCACCTGCCCCCCCTGGACACCACCTGCCCCCCCTGGACACCAACTGCCATACACCTTCACCGCTTTGGCCCCTGACTCACTGTAGAGCCAGGTCCAGGCTTTACCAGAACATTCTCCAGCGCCAGGACACAGTCCTGTGTCTTCACAACCACAATATCCCTGTACACCAGCCCTCCATTCAGCCCCCCAACTCACATGATCATGCTGAAAAGATCCACACAAGGTCATTTCTTTTAATGTTTCTTCCTATCTGTAAGTTCTTAATCTTATTTATAAAGGATGTTTATAAATAAGATTCTTCATTTGACATTAATTGTAAGGGTCAAACAGATTGTTTTGTGCTTGTAGTTATTTTTATTTGATACTTCTAATCATTGGTACTCTTATCATATTTGTTTTTAAGAGCTGAGTCTTCTCTTGTGTGCCCTCTTCAGGAAGAAATTGGAGAGTTTGTCTTGCCTCTGTTTGTTTGGGTTTAGAAGCACAGGTGAACCTTGCTTGTTATTAGTGATCAGTACAGACTTACCTGGATCCCCAGGGGTTTAAATGACAGCTCTTGTGCTTTGAAGTTACTAAATTGTCCAATCAGAATGCCGATAAGAACATACTTTGATATAAGATACGTTTGGATTTGTAGTTTGTGTTCAGGGAAGCAACAATTTTTGTGGATTAGATTGAAATTGGTTTATTGTAAATAAATGCAGCGCATTGACCTTGTGAAAGACTTATGTATACATGCTTTTCTGTGAGGGCCGTCCATCACTGTCTCCCCAGGTGTAAGTCTGAAAGGTGATTTATACACTGGGAACCCAAACCTGGTCAATTTTGTCAACTGGTCAAAACACCCAGCTGTCAATGTAAATGCACCATCTATTCTGAGCTTGACCAATGTCCTGAGAGTAAATTAAACTCAAAAGAACATAAGCTCCTGTCATTTCTGAAAATAGGGTTGGGTTGCATTACTTAAAATGTAGTTTTAGAGATTTAAAAGTTGATGAATCTGGTCATTAATCTGCAAAATCATTGTGGATTTCCTTGACTATTGTGCCCTCTTGTGGTCAACGGTGAGTTTGGACTATTTACAGACTTTCATGCACACTTGAAGGTTTGTTCTAAACCATTTAAACTAATTGTAATATACATAAAGGGGCAGCTGTATCCACCAAGACAATAGGGCAAGGGCCTTCAATCTTTTTGTGTTCAGTGAACCCCCCCCATTGCTGAATACCTGAATGCATGTGAACACACTGCTAGAGGTTGACAACATAGGAACAGAATACACTCAGCCTTCAAGGTGCCCTCCAGTTGCATGACTACCCTGTTGAAATGGTCAAGGTCCTCAAAATCATACAGTTGATAGAAGTCTGAGCTCCGGCATAACACCACCAATCAGTGGACGTTTGAGGTGGGGGATACAAGGTAGGACATTTAAGCCTGGAATACATTTCAGGTGGATATTCATGTTGGTGCTGTGGAGCCAAATGGCTGGACTATTGGACTATTTCACATTGGCTGATTTGTGGCATATGTCATCAAAACCCCTTATTTTCCTGGCTAACTTGGCTATGATGGTTATTCTATCCTAGATTATACACATCTAAACAAGAAATTATACATCCTTTGGAAATGGGAGTTTTAAATATTTTTTGTTTTCTCATTGGGTGAATCTTGTGTTTATGTCCAATACACTAAGTGGTTAGCATATAATATCAAGGTAAGAGTAATAGTAATTTCATAATTGCTTTTATTTCATAGTGATCTGGTGCATTTTTTTATTTTATCAACACATTGGATGATGTCTTCTGCAATTAATGACTTTTGCTCTTTGTATTTGCCTTAATAACGTGAGTAGTGCATCGGTTTTTACAAAGCACTAAACAATGATTGAACAAGAAGCCAATTCAATATTTGCTCACATCTAAATACCGGTTCACAGCCACAAGTGAGGAAGGTGTGCAGCTCTTTATGGTCCATTTAAAATAAATATGATCAGGTGGTTGGTGACCAATGAAACCAGTCCTCACATTTAGCTGCAACCTTTCTCAATTGTTTTTGGGCCAAAATAATTTCCTTCCTGCTTGTGTTAAAAATATATTTACCATAAATGATTAAAATTACTTGGTTTCCCAAGCAATTTCATAATCTATTTTAGGGCTATTGGGGAAAAAATGCTGTGTATAAAAAATATTTAACTTATTTAGTTGTGTTTAAAAATTATCTGCTACTCTCAGTCAACTGATATAACGTCACTCTCCAGAAACACCCGCTGTCCCTGACTACATCCCCCAGAGTTCTCCGTGTGCTCTGCTTGGTCGCCGGATTTGTCACAAGTGCACACAGGTGACCAGGGACGCTCCGTACCCCGCTGACTGACAATACATCATAGCCAGCCGAACGAAAACAATCACCAGCTGGTGTGTCATCTGAGTTGTGGCTGCTATTTTACCAAAATAATAACGAAACAAATATCAGCCTTTTTAGCATAGGCCAGTTTGTGTGTAAGGAACACGGGTGTTCAGATGACAGTAGGCTGTTGGAGCGCACGCACTGGTGGAAGAGCCGCGTAGTTTCCCGAACCTACACTTCCAACTTCGTATCGTCTGACCTTCACAGCGGGTAAGTGATATTCCAACGCTGAACTTCACCGAACTCTCTTCGCACAACTTGTCTTCATTATATCGGCAAGTACTTTAAAACTCACAGGGTGGTAAAGTTTATTAAAGTGGGTCATTTTCTATAGTGCGCCATAGTTTGCACTTTGAAAATAGATTTCATGGTCATCTTGAAATTATGAAAGTCATTTTGGTCGCGTTCATTACGTTCATTGAATAGAAAAGCACATCGTTTAATAGAAACAGTCTTGGGCGTTCAACCTAGTTTAATAAAGATTGAGGAGATTACATCGAATTTATTTGTTGGATGGATTTTATTTGGTTGTCCAATCAGCATTGACAATGGCAAAGTCATTGATATTTGATAATAACTCCAAGCATAGTGGATCAATATGTATGCTAGTGCACTTTTTCCCGAGCCGTCATATAGACTACTGCCTAGATAGCTGTGCCATTAACGACTTACTTCTGGTTTCCGTGCATGGAAGGACTGGCTGTATCGTTGATGACACTCAATCCAGAGCTATGCTGCTGCTATGTATAAACTGTGTTTGTGATACGCTGAGACTCCACTTATGTAACAAGAACTTGTGGTGGGCCAAAGAGCGCTGAACAGCCGGGGAAGATCGAGCATAGTCGGGGAACGTGCCCGGGACCCCAACCTCTAAGAGGACCCCAATAATGCAAACGAATCCTTGTAAATCAGATAGTTGCAGTTTTAAATTACATTTCAATATAAACGCTGTCTCTCAGCTCAAAGTTATATTGTACAGAACACCACGCTGTGGACTTAGAAACCTAACTATTTACTTTTACAGTCTCATGGCAAAATGGGCCCCCAAATAACATGGTACCATCAAGTTGGAGCAGACCAATGGTCTGATGGTCTGTCTCCCCTCCCCATGTCTCACTGCTGTAGAGCCTGCTGCCTTATCTACGATGTGTATGGGTGTGCACGCTTGTGTGCACGCTCTGGTATGTTTGTGCATGCATGTAGTCCATACATTCCGTGACTATTTGTGTTCATATATGTCACAAGCAGGTATTTCTACATGGGTTCCCTGCACGCAACGCTCTTTGCATGTTTGTTTGGACTTGAGTATGTGTGTGCTAAAGTTGTCTCACTAAGAATGGCTTTCGGGTGATGTTGGTGGTTTTCTTAGATCTGACTGCTACTCTCAAACTTATTGGTTTTAATTTATCTTATGATTCGCTTTAGTACTTGTTCTTTCTCCCTTCATTTCTTTTTCTGTTTCTCTCTGTCCGCTGGTTTGTCTGCTCTTCTGTTTGCTCTTCTGTCTGTCTGTCTGTCTGCATACCCGCTGTCCGCTGAAGATGGTTTTCACCTCATTTTAACTTTCAGTGGAAATTAATGGTACTACATCCTATACAGTAATAAATATATTTTTTGTTGGTCATATTGATGTTGAATAAATAAAATAATTATGAAATCTTTGAGGTCAAATTGGTTAAAGAAAATAGATCTTAATCCATTGGTTGTCAAACGCTTCCTTTTTATCTGGGGTATAAATATGATGTGACATTTGTGTCATAATCAAAATCAACACCAGGAAACTCAAAAATCTATAGAGGCTTTCTTCTGGCAAAATGTCGAAATAGCTTGTTGGTGTCGAGGTGGTGGGAAATTGTAGTTCTGGACCCTGGAAATTCTGGAGTCAGACATTTCTTTATGATGATTTTGAACACATTTTAAATCACATCTTCCTTTTTGATGCTGACTCAACTTTTAATAATGAAAGTCTGTTCTATTGTTTTGAACATTGCTCTGCCCCTCAATATATTGTTTTAATAAGGTGTTAATGTTCATATGAGCTGCATATGGGCTATGCTCAAAATCAGCAGGAGATGTTTCAAGCACACACCCTTTTTATTTCTGAATTGGTCTTGGGAGCAGTTTTAAAGTTGTAACTCTATGCACTCTGCCATCATAGCTGTTTTTCTATATCTAAAATGTTTTACGAAACTGTGTATTTTGTTGATACAGATTTGGACTGTCTGCACTTCAATTCAGTTCAAATGTTAATGTATGTCCTATGTTGGTCAGCGCTCAGTTTTTTAGGACGCTGGGTACAGTAAGTGGAACGGAGGGCACCAATGGCAGTGAGAGCTGGGGGAGGGGACATTACCTGTGGCGAGTGATAGGGTGGGGGCTTGTCCAGTCTTTTGGGTTGAACATTTACCAATATGCCAGTAGAAGTCCTGATAAACCTTCAAAACACCTGTGATAAGAAAGATGTTAGTGGAAAATGTTGCCTCAGAGACGTTCTGTCTCTTTGACGATTAATGAAAGCCTTAGTTTATTCCTGATTTGAGGTTAGAAAATTGGTGAGAAATGTATGTAATGTTTATTCTGTCAAAATATAAATTATTACCTTTAATTTAACACCAAATCTGATGTTCTCCTATGAATGTCAAAATTTCATTGTCACTTTTACATAGGAACGGAAATTAGCTTTGTTGGTTTACTTGGGCTCATGTCCCATGCATGTGTAGGCTTCCAGAGCCAATAGGCTGTACTGTATAGTGTCAGTGGAGCAGTCAGTGTTCAGGTAAATGAGCCTGAGGCTGCGGAGAAATCATATAGGGCTGTTTCTCCTCTTTGCCATCAAGGTTAAAGATTAACAACATTAGGGCAGGCCATTCACACATACTCACAGCTAGGACAGAGCAAGCTTTCGCTATATATAACTGTAGATTTATATTTTGTGTGTGTGTGTGTGTGTGTGTGTGTGTGTGTGTGTGTGTGTGTGTGTGTGTGTGTGTGTGTGTGTGTGTGTGTGTGTGTGTGTGTGTGTGTGTGTGTGTGTGTGTGTGTGTGTGTGTGTGTGTGTGTGTGTGTGTGTGTGTGTGTGTGTGTGTGTGTGTGTGTGTGTGTGTGTGTGTGTGTGTGTGTGTATGTACAGCTCTGGAAAAAATTAAGTCCACTGCATCTTTTTCTTTCTTTTCCCACAAAGTCAAATAGGAAGGTTTTGAGTGAGGAACAGAAGGGTTAAAATTTAAGAGGCCACTGCGAAATGAACGCTTCTGTAACTCACTAAAAACTTTACTTTTCAACGTTTTTGGAAAGGAAAGATAAAGGTTCAGTGGTTTCTTCATTTTTTTCCAGAGCTGTACATTACACCGATCAGCCATAACATTGTGACCACTGACCGGTGAAGTGAATAACAGTGATAATCTCGTTTTCATGGCACCTGTCATTGGGTGGGAGTGAACATTCTGTCCTCAAAGTTGATGTGTTAGAAGCAGGAAAAAAGGGGGTGTCCCGGGTCTGCAGTGGTCAGTACCCATCAAAAGTGGTCCAAGTAAGGAAAAGCGGTGAACAGGCAACAGAGTCATGGGTGTCGGGCATGTTGATGCACGTGGGAAGCAAAGGCTGGCCCTTGTGGTCCGATCTAACAGACGACCTACTGTCGCTCAAATTGCTGAAGAAGTTAATGCTGGTACTTATAGAAAGGTGTCTGAACACAATATACATCGCAGTTTGTTGCGTATGGGTCTGCGTAGCCGCAGACCAGTTAGGGTGCCCATGGTGACCGCTGTCCACTACCGAAAGTTCCTACAGTGGCCATGTGAGCATCAAAACTGGACCATGGAGCAATGGAAGAAGGTGGCCTGGTCTGATTAATTATTTTACATCACATGGATAACACATGTCAAAAGCCTGTACTATGTGAAGGAGGCAAGCTGGCAGAGGCAGTGTGATGCTTTGTTCTGCTCGGGAACCTTGAATATCTGGCAATGTTCTGCTGGGAAACCTTGGGTCTTGCCATTCATGTGGATGTCACTTTGACATGTACCACCTACCTGAGCATTGTTGCAGGCCATGTGCACCTTTTCATGGCAACATTGTTCCCTGATGGCATTGGCCTCATTCAGCAGGATAATGTGCCCTGCCACAAAGCAAAGATGGTCCAAGAATGGTTTGAGAAACACAACAATGAATTCAAGGAGTTGATTTGGCCTCAGAATTCTCCAGATTTCATTCCAGTCGAGCATCTATGGGATGAAGAGGACAAACTAGTCGGATCCATTGAGGCCCCACATCGCATCTTACAGGACTAAAAGGATCTGCTGATAATGTCTTAGTGCCTGATACCCCAAGACATCTTCAGAGGTCTAGTGGAGTTGGTGACACACACAATATTTGGCAGGTGGTCATAATGTTATTGCTGCTCAGTGTGTGAAATATATATAAAAAAAGAATAATGCCATTTCCAAAAAAGTTGGGACACAGTGTAGAATTCAAATAAAGACAGAATGCAATGATCTGCAAATAATTTATCCCTGTATTTCATAGAAAATAGCTAATTAAGCGCCACTCTTTTAGTATAGAGCCATGCTGTTGTAATATGTGCAGAAAGTGCTTTGGCATTGTCTTGCTGAAATGAGTAAGGCCTTCCCTGTAAAAGATGGTGCCTGGACAGCAGCATATGTTGCTCCAGAACCTGTATATATTGTTTAGCATCAATGGTGCCTTCACAGCTGTACAAGTCATCTATGTGCCATGTGCACTAATGCACCCCCATACCATCACGGATGCTGGCTTTTGAACTGTGCGCTGAAAAGAATCCGGATGGTCCCTCCGCTCTTTAATCCAGAGGATGTGGTGTTCCCAAAAATAATTTCTAATTTAGATTTTTCAGACCACAGGATGGTTTTCCACAGCACCATAGTCCATCTTAAATGAGCTGGGGCCCAGTGAAGTAGTCAGTGGTTCTGGATCTTGTTTATATCTGGTTTCTTTGTATGGTAGAGTTTTTACTTGCATTTGTAGATGCAGTGACCTACTGTGTTCACAAACAATGGTTTTCTGAAGTGTTCCTAAGCCCATTCAGTGATATCCATTACAGAATCTTGTCTGTTTTTGAAGATGTGCCGTCTGAGTGCCAAAAGTTCACGGCCATCCAATATTGGTTTTCAGCCTTGTCCCTTGCATACAAAGATATTATGTATCGTAAATTATGAGATCCCCAAACTGAAATTTTACGTTGAAATATGCTATTCTTAAATTGTTGCCTCTGCAGTCTTTCACAGTGCAGAACCCCTCCCCATCCTAATTTCTGACCATCCCATCCTCTCTGAAATGATCTTTTAATACCCAATCATGTTACTGACCTGCTGCCATTTGACCTAATTAGTTGTTAGGTGTTACACCAGGTTTAGTTTTTTAGCATTACACAACTTTTCTAGTCTTTGGTTTACTCTGTCCCAACTTTTTTGATACCAGTTGCTGGTGTCAAATTCAAAGATATTTTGTCTTTGTACTGTTCTCTTGAATATAGGGTTTAAATGATTTGCACATCATTGCATACTGTTTTATTGACATTTTATGCAGTGTCCCAACAATTTTGGAAAGGGGGTTGTGTGTGTGTGTACATATACATATACGACACACTCCACACACTGATGGTCTAGCTGGGTTTCAGAGGACATGTGGGTGGTAAGAGAAGTGACAGGTCTGTGTCAACCATGTTTGTTTTGATGTGTCTGAGTGACTCCCAATCAGATACCCATTGACATGACAGACAGACTGGCTTGGAGAGATAGTTACTCTGGTACACATGTGGATTTAGGAGAATGCACCAGTTGCCGTTGGCGTGATTAATCCCTGTAAACCGAAAAACGCGTGTTTGTTTTTCCATTATGTGTGTTTAACAGCCCTGTCCACATTCATTCTAATTGTCAATTAACTTCAAAAGACATATCCAGCCTGTGGGCATGTGTCTGTCACTGTCTCACTGTCCCAGTGCAGTACCTGACTTTGTCACTGTCTCACTGTCCCAGTTGCAGTACTTGACTTTGTGCCAGTGTTCATCTGAAACAAATTATATAGCCCTCCTTTGGAATTAGTCGGTCAAATAATTGTGTGGTTGGATACAATTTACCTGTGAAACCATTGAACAGTCACTTTCCTGCTTGATTAGAGACCATGTGGGCCCGTGAGTATGTTTGTGTAATTGAACATGGGTTCTACTTAGTCATTTTCTATAATTTTGACCTCTTTCTTATAATGTGAAACTTAATGGGGTTTCTCTAATTTCTTTCATCCTTTCTCTTCCTCTCCCACACTTCCTCTTTCTTTCTTCCAATCTTAACCTCTCTCCTATTTGTCCTTCTTAAAACACACACACACACGTGCACACACCACTGATGGTGAGCAGAGAGGGCTGGGGAATATCTCAGTGTGAAAGGTCAAAGGCTGTTGACATGAAACTGATCAGTGAGGTTATAAAACAGAAACCAATACAGCTGTGCTCCCCCAAACAACTTCATTTTAGTTTTCTGCAGTTCAACATAAAATATAATACAATTCCATATACAATGAGGGGGAAAAAGTATTTGATCCCCTGCTGATCTTGTATGTTTGCCCACTGACAAAAAAATGACCAGTCTATAATTTTAATAGTAGGCTTATTTGAACAGTGAGACAGTATAACGCCCCAAAAAATCCAGAAAAACACATTTTATAAATTGATTTTCATTTTAATGTATACTGTTCATTTATTTACCTTGACATTACATTAGCAGGAAGTCAACTAAATCTACTGGGTAACAAAACAAAAACTATTCATGAGTGATTCTTATTGTGATGACACTTTCTGAAGACGGGTTGTTATAGAGGCTGTTGTGTTTGTGCATTTTCTATGCCGAAAACTGTCATTCATTTGGATGTGGACATAGTCACTATAATGGACTGTCCCTTCGTGTGTGTGTGTGTGTGTGTGTGTGTGTGTGTGTGTGTGTGTGTGTGTGTGTGTGTGTGTGTGTCATGCGTCTCCATGCTCACTGGACTGTAGTATTTGTGAAAGGGTAAATTTACTTTGGGTAAACACAGCAGGTGTCTGTGTGTGTAAACCGCTTCATCCCTGCTCCATGTGGACATGGGCACCCGGGCCCATGAGGACAAGGTCTTCCAGTAATCACCACCCTGGTTCCTAGAAGTCTGGTTATTTTCACCCCTTTAAACGGTCGCATCGCTGTGTTTGCTTCTAATAGGATGGCGAGGTGCTGCACAACATGGCTCATTATGACGTCGAACATTGATCATTTGTATTCATGGCACTGTTGAATGCTAATATTGTGGTGTAGTCGATTTCCTCTTGCTCCATAACATTTACTGACACATACTGTCCCCTCCCTTTCGGTTCAGAACAACAACACCAGGGACGGACACACGTGATGCCGGTGAAGCAATGAGATTGGGTGGGTGGGGGGTTTTAAGCATGTGCTGCCTATGTGACACTAGTTCCTCTTCTTAGCTCTGCCCTCAGGGTCCCACTTCCTCTATCTGAGTCCAAGTGGTTGTGGTCTGTCATAGAGTCCCCTCCCCTCCCCTTGATGGGACTCATTTCTGGAGCCTTGTACTTTTCCTGACCACGATGTACATTTGGGGTCTTCATCTTAGTATGCAACGAGGGCCAAGACTTGGGTGTTTGTAAGGTGCTTGAAGACATCCGACACCAGGACTCATTCCTGGTAAGAGCTGCACTTGTCTTCTTGTTGACAGCAGTGCCTTAGCACCTTTTCCGTGTCAGAAACACTTACATACATATCGGGTCCCCTGTCATTATTGTCATAATAATTCAACCGTTGTGCTTGTTCTTTCCGGGCTAGTCATGTATGCATCAGTTCTGTTGTTGTCATGGTGCCTTGAGGTAGGCTGGACAAAGCGCTCCTGTATACTTTGCAAATCGTATGTGTTTATTTGTGGTTTTCAATAGCTATGAATGCTGTGCTCATAAAGTCTGAGGATGCAGTTCATTTTCATAACCTCCAGGGCATTCTGATACCCTCCTGTTTCACGGGGGTGGGTCTTAATGTGCACAAGACTTGTTGTGTCTTGTTGACTAGTATTACACTCTGAACTGACCTAATGAGTGAATGACAAGTTCATGTTCTCACCTGTTGCCTGAAAATATATCTCGAATCCAAGTCCTCTATTCTAAGGTGCTGCCTGCACCTGGAAATTATTATTAAAAATAGGACACACTCACTCCAACTCACAAAGAGCCCCTAGTATTGATTCTAGGCTTTTTGTTTGCTTTCTATTTCTGTGCAACATGAGGACAAAAGATGTAAAAATGCTAGACAAGGAAGTCATTATGAGCATAAAGAAGAGACGGTCTGGTGAGCTCAGCAATTGTCAACAGCCAGGTACAAGGTCAAGGCTGACCTCTGCAGCGAATCACCAGAGAATGCACACCATGATGAAGAAACCTGTCAGTCCGCTGTGGAACACTGTCCAGCAGGCACGTGTGGTCCGTCAGCCACATCCGTCTGCAGAAGACTTCACCATCTGAACTACAGACGCTGCACAGAAATGTGCAAACCACAAGATAACCTTGAAGACAGGATGGCCAAGACAGTAAAAAAGCTCTGGAAAAGTTCTGGAAAAACATTTTAGAGACCGTCTGAAACATATGTATCAGAGTGATGAAGGGAGACTGCCTGCCACCAACACTGTGTAGTATGGTGGAAAGGGTGTTTTTGCTTGGGTATGTCTGGCTGTCACTGGAAGTGTCTCGCTGTATTTCTGTCTTCATTTTATCATGGTGACGGCTATTGCAGAATTAATTAGCAGTTCCAAACCATTGTTCTGTTGTAGCTCTATGATACTGTTACTCCGTTGGTGTCACTTCATCATAAGAAAATGACCTGGTCCCAAAGCAACTGCCAAAACTATGGAAGTTATTGACTGGCCAAGTCAATGTACAGATTTAGTAAACATGCCTTTCATTTACTGAAGATGTGACTGAAGGCAAAAAGACCTCAAAGCAACTCCGCAACTGAAGATGGCTGCACTACAGGTAGAAATAACTGGGTATATGGGCTTCTTGGTTTTATAGCAGTTTTTATCCAGGCATCTAGGTGTTATGACATAGTATTTATCTTGGCCTGTAGGTGTAACAGGTCCGTTTAGGTCAATTTGTGCTTGTTTTCTGTTTGTGTTCTCTTAGCATTTCCCATCATCTTTATTCTCTCAGCCTTGCTGTATCCCCAGTTTTTTTCCTTCAGTCTCTCCCTCAGTCTGTTCTTATCACTCAGTATTTCTGTTTCTCTCTCTGTCTCCCTCTGTCCAGCTTTCGCTCTCCTTAGAGAGAGGAATACTTATCTTGCTCTCTCCCTCCTTCCCTATCTGTCTCTCTCTGTCTGTCTGTACCCCCTCTCTTTTTCTCTGTTTCTATCCCTGTGTCTGTCATCCTGTCTTTATCTGTCTGTGTCTCTGTCTCTCATTCTCTCGTTCTCCCTCACAGCCAGCTAGGCCAAAGGCAGACATTGTTGTCATACTTTAAAGTTTCCCCCCTGGTTTGGACAGATGGGAAAGGAGAGCGAAAGGACAGAGAGGGGGAGGGCGGCAGAGAGAGGGAGAAAGGGAGGGCAAGAGGAAGAAAAGGAGGGTAGGAGAAGGGGAGGGTGACAGAGAGAGGGAGGGTGGCAGAGAGAGGGCGGGTGGCAGAGAGAGGGCGGGTGGCAGAGAGAGGGAGGGTGGCAGAGAGAGGGAGGGTGGCAGAGAGAGGGCGGGTGGCAGAGAGAGGCAGATATTCACTAAATGGTGGCTATTCTGTCTGTGACGTCGGGGAGGGTGTGTGAGCCTGCACAATGTTCTGACATTTCCTAATCTTCCAAATGCCATTCATTCCAACTGTAAAACTTCGATCAGTGGCAACCAAAACAAAAAAGGCTGTGCAGCTGGCTATTACCTTGGTCCTCGGACCCGCTGTCTCTCCGGTGACACCTCTTACAACATCAGGACCAGCTAACCAGGGAATGTGTTGTATAAACAGGCCTGATCTCATGCTTCAGTTCGGACAGCAAGCGTCCTTACACACTCGGTCCATGCACATACAGCGGCCATATTGGAATGTTCATTTTAAACCCTCTCCAAAATGTCTGTCTCTGTGTCCGTCACCTGCACCTATGTGAACTGTGTTCTCTGTTGCGGAGAGTGAGGAACCTTGTGGAATGTAGAAGCCTGTCATTCAGTTCTCTCCTCAATGGCCTCCTCATAAGCGTCTGATTGGCAGCAGTGTTTCTCCCATCAGCCCAGTGGGAGAGAACCAACACAAAGCTGTGGTTTTTACATACCCTCAACCCTTGACCACCCCAGGCTGATTATCAGACAAATCGTAACATGGGCCAGTCTTCGGGTGTCTCTTGAATGATGAAGCTATTCTCCAAAACAAAACAACAATGCATTTTCAAGATTGCGTTTGGATTAATCTCCTCACCTCGTCACAAACTTTGTTTCATATTAATAAACATGAATATTGTAAGATGTCACGCTCACTCACTGACAGCAGTAAGCATTTCATGAATGTAGTTTAAAATTCCCAGACGCCAGGCATGCCTGAGGGAGTCACAAGAATGCCAGAATTCCAGGAAAGCCCTTCTGATGATTTATTCGAAGAGTTATTTTACAACATTCTATTGTTATTGCACTGTTTTGTATGGCTACCTGTAATGCTGTTGATGGAGACGCGTGGCGGGAGGCAAGGGGGGGGGGGCGTTGTAGGAGGCAAGGGGGGGGGGGCGTGTGGCAGGAGGCAAGTGGGGGGCGTGGCGGGAGGCTAGGGGGCGGGATATGGGTAGTGGATGGCAGGAGGCGGTAGGCTACAACATAACAGGATTGGAAAACAAACATGACAATAAAATCGAAATGAACATCCAGGCACATGAAGGAAATAAACTATGTTCCTTATCGGGGCGGTGCTCAGGAACTCAGGTGAGGGCAATAACAACATCGAACCAATGTGGGTGAGAGACTGCAGCTGGATGTGACACTATCTCACTAAGCACTGGCCTTCTGAATGGCTCCATTTGTTAGGGAAAAGAGAAATGCAAACCATTTTTCTCTTTTATTGAAATTCTAGCTGTTTATTGATCTGCAGAATAATATTCTGTCAGAACTTGCAGAGTCCTTGGATTTATGCAAATCAACATCCAGACTCTGCTCGCTAAACTTCATGGGCTAACAAATATCCAGTGTCTTATAGAAAAACATCACCACTGTGGCAGTTGGCTAGTAGGTATAGGTAGCTAATTAACAGGAAAATAAATTGCAACCATTGCAGCAAATAATTTGCTTGCAGGTATGGCTGCACAAGCATTTTCCAAAAAAATGCAAACGCACGGTTAAACTTCAGGGAGTAGGCCAAGAGTCCAAATCCGTCTTTCTCAAAGCTTCCATCCCAATAATTTTGATATCTGTACACAGTCAAATCTGTAGTTGGTAAAAAATATATGAAATCCTTCCTACAAGTAAACAACATTTTTGTTATTTTGAGATGCAATCACTTTTTGAGTTTTGAAGCCTTGTCAGGAGCACAAGGCTTTCTTGATGTCCATCCCACACATGAGCTCAGAGATTGGTCCACAGCAACCAACATACAGCTGCTCAAGCCAACTAGCATGCTCTCTGGACCAGACACGCCCTGTCCTAAAATAAGACAGTAAATACACTCTATCAGGCTATTAAAGGTGCCCCAGTGTGTTTGCAAACAAAGCCTTGTTGTTAGCGCAGATGATTGTGAGGAACACGTCTCTGTGTTTCTGTTAGCCAATGAGATTGTTCCATAGTGTTCTGTGGCCCCTGATACTGATATGTCTGAACATGTCCTGTGGGATTGGTTGGAGGGATCTTAGAAGAGATGTGAGAGAGGGGGAAATGGTGGGGGACTGGCCCTAAAAATGCAATGGCCAGAATATCTCTCCTCTGTCTTGCTTGCTCACGCTATCTCTCGCTATCTAATTTTCTCTCACTCATGCACACACTCAAACTTTCAGAGGGATTTGTGGCTGTGTTACATGGACATTTCCTGATTGATTAGTCAAAGGCCACATTCTAAAACACACTGAACAACCAATCAATATGCTGGAAATAGGCAGAATCATTCTGTGGAAGAAGTTTGGCCAAAAAATACTAACCAATAAACATTAAAATATTGTAAAACTTAAAGACATAACCTACTATTACTACTTGGGGCAAGGTACCAATAACAGCTCAGAGAGTTGGTTGAAGTCTTTTTCATGATGTTCTCTGGATGTGTGTTGTACTGAAGAGGTCATGACCTTTTTACAATAAGGTCATGTTGTTCCTGTGTCAGAGTTCACATAGCAAGGACATGCATACCACTACAATGAAACAAAGGTTATATTTGGGTATTTCTTCAGCAAAAGCTGCTTAGTGACTGAATGATCTTATCAGGATATGCAAGATAAGAATAGCCACAGAATGTTCTGGAAATTCTTCTTCTACTGTCCCATTCACTGTCTCAGTACTGTAATTTCCTCATGCAACCCATGAGTGGTTAGTTAAGCCACAAATGGGGAAACTCTGGCTTGTTAAAGAATATTATATTGAATATATTAAATATAAATATCAGATGTATTGGTTGAATTATGACTGATTAATCCACATGTATTTCCCCCCAAAAACTAACCTTTTATATAAGGTGAATTGTAGTTTGGTTTGCCTTTTAATTATTTCTTGTAAAATGTTGATTCCCAGAAAGACAATCTCCATCTGTGGCATCAACTAATAGGGCTTTAAGGGAACCAAAACATCATTTGGTTGTGATTCGCCTGTGATGCCGGCTGCAATGTGGAACAAGCACACTGCTGAAAAAATACACCAAATACGAGGAGAGAAGTTAATGTTTCTTTGTCAGCATGGTCATCTCTTTAATCACTTGACCCTGGGTGCTTGTAAACATGAACCCTGTGACCCAGGCAATCACAAGGTCACCGTGTGTGTCAGTGAGTCAGTTGTTTGGTACCTTGATTTCATCTGAAGCCAAACCTCACACTTCCTGTAAACTAAATAAAGAAGTGGTTTTCTCCTGAGAGACTCCCTTATTCCTGCAAATGAAATGTGTCACTGCACTGTTTTCTAAACGTTTCAGTTTCAGACTACTACTATTGCAGTCATGGTGACGTCAACATTTTTCACTGCACTGTTTCCTAAACATTTCTGTTTCAGACTACATCTATTGCAGTCACTGTGATTTATTTGGTCGGGTATAGAGCATGGTGTTTGCAAAATGTCTTAAATGTTCATGGAATCATCTTTAAGCTGTCAGAGTAACAAAATGTTAGTTTATAAATGTGTACTGCCTCTGGCACAACCTGTTGGTTTCTGGGACCAATCAGAATGTTCAGATCGATTCTACCGTCCAGTGGTACTTGGATAAAGAAATGCTGCTATTTGGCGAGACTGCATCTCATGTAAGTCTTCGTCCTTTTTTCCCCTCTTATTTTGCACATCTACATAACTGTAAGGAATTTCCTGCTTTTTGATACAGGCCTCCCATTGGAATGAAACTCAATGCGAATCTGCCTTGATGGGCAATTTGACAAAGAAAAATGACAAAGGCCAAATGCCAAAGCAGAATGTGACTTTATTTTCTTTGGGACAGGTTCCAAACAAGCATGAAACATTCAGACATTCTGTAGCTTCCGCATTGGAAGTAGATGTGACCAGATCAAGTGTCTCAAACAGAACTTAGTACTTTAGTGTCTGGAAACAAGCAGCTTGGTTGAAATGATTAAAATGTACGTCTGCATTTACATAGCAGCGTGTTCAGACTGTTTTCTTCTCCTAGCTTCCTTTACTTGTTTCTCTTTTCATTTCCTCCCTTTACGTATTCTCTATTCTTCCTCCTTCAGTTCTACCCTCCTTTACATTTCTATTCCCATCAGTTAATACTGATTTAATTCTTGGCCTCCATCATCCCTTTTCTAGAAGCAAGGCACTGGTCTCTTTTCGTGAGACGAGAGCCTTGCAAATCTTTTGTCTCACCCTGTCACAAAGAGTATCTGGTGTCCAGATTTACAGTGGTCTAATCAGAAAATGCATCAGCTCCTGCTCATCTTTCATGATCAACATTGCTCAGTGATTGCATTGTAATCCGTTCACAACCAGTGCCCCCACCCAAAAGTGTGACATTAAATACGCTAACAATCTTTGGAACCAAACGTGGGTTTTTACATTATCTAGTCAGTTTAAAGGATCGTAGCAGGACAGCAGAGAAGGGTTAGCCTTATACTTCAGCAGTTCAACCATGCTTTTACATTGCATTGCCACACTTAGTCTTATGAGAGAGAATCAGGTTTGGGAGGTTCGACTTAAGAGTGCCTTGTTCCCACCAGATGGGGCTAAACTGTTTTTTAAACCGACAGGTGTGTGTGTGCGTGCGTGCGTGCGCGTGCATGTTTGTGTGTGTGTGTGAATGGGGTGTAAAGGACACAGACAGGTGCAATGTTTACGTGGGGGGTGGGGTGTATAGGTCACAAACAGGTGCCTTGTTCATGTGGAGGGGGTGTAAAGGTCACAGACAGTTGCCATATTTACGTGGGGGGTGGGGTGTAAAGGTCACAGACAGGTGCCATGTTTGTGTGTGTGAAGGGGGTGTGAAGGTGACAGACAGGTTATAGGTGTAATCCTAGTTCTTGAAATGTCCGGATTTAATGTCCCATTATTACATTTGTCTTTAACAATTTGTCCTTCTAAAGGTCTCAACCCCTACTTTTTTTTTTTTACTGATTGTTTCAAAATCTTAAAATAATCCCAAGGAGAGTTGGGTTGCTGTCATTGTTAGTGTAGGGGGAGGAGTAGTGTTGATCTGTAGTTTTCCTATCTGTCACCTTATCGTCATGGATACCTGGTGAACGCAGCCTCAGTTTGCCTCATGTATCGCCTTTCCTCCCTCCTATGGATATTGTGCTGTAGGGGCTCCAGGTGTGCCATCGATAATGCACGGAGGTTGCACTGAAAAAGACGGTCAACTGAATGAGTAAAATGGCAGATCAATGTGTAAATGGTGTGAAGAATCTGAATCTCTGTCCTCCTTCAACTGTTGAATAAGCCAACTTGTCTGGGGACTGTTTGGTTCTGCCTCTGCAGGCTGGCCTTTTAGGTCTGTAGTGTCATTCCTCAAGCTATTATCTGATGAAAAATAGCCCCCATTCATTTCTAGTCTGTCATTGTTTATATCAGTAGGAGTTGTTTCTGGCATGTTTTAGCACCTTTGTCATGTAACAGACAACATAATGGCTTCCATTCTGCTGATAACCAGAGGGAGATACCGATCACTCTAAACATGTAATACCTGCTTGTCTTCAGGAGTGTGTTATCATTGACCTTATCGTTCTTGAATGAAGTGTGTTTGTGTGCCTGCTTGTGTTTGTCAGTGTGAGGTCTCTGGTTGTGTTGTATTAAACATGGTTTAAGCGGATTCTCCTTTCCTCATGCCAATGACTCGGATCTCTGACTGCTGTGGTTGCTCATTGTTTTGTTATATAGGAGTTCATTAATGTTGGATTTTATTTACAGTTGTCTTGGCTCTGTCCGATCTGAGGTATATGCGTGTCTCTAACGTGTCTCTCATAACCTCTCTGTTTCTTTATTCCTTCTATATTCCCCCTCAACCGATCTCCCTCTCCTTCCACATTTCCGAGAGACAGCACTTGTGCGTGTGTGTGTTTAGCAGTGTCATCCATTTGTCAGCGATACACCGCTCACAGGGAAATACGATTGGTTTCTTAATCTCAGGGACGGGCTTCGGTTTGTTTGTGGTGAGATTGCGTCTGCCGTGGGTGTTTGGAGGGCTCTCTCCCACGGACCGTTGTCACTTACGGGAATCAGACAAGATGACCGTCAGATGAAACGTGGGGGTTTTGGGAAGTAGGGAGTAGTGACTCACCCTGTCCCTGGAAGAAGGTCCCTGTCACCAGCAGAGACCACAGTTGGTGTATAAGAGACTGAGTGAGAAGTGCCCTGTCACCAGCAGAGACCAGAGTCGGTATATAAGAGACTGAGTGAGAAGTGCCCTGTCACCAGCAGAGACCAGAGTCGGT
>JACXGJ010008978.1:0-25496 GCA_016801105.1 Esox niger
ACCACCATCACCACTACCACTACTACCACCACCATCACTATTACCACCACCACCACCACCACCACCACCACTACCACTACTACCACCACCATCACCACTACCACTACTACCACTATTACCACCACCACCATCACCACTACCACCACCATCACTATTACCACCACCACCACCACCACCACTACCACTACTACCACCTCCACTACTACTGCTACCACACATGCCTGTGGAGAAGATGGGTGTCCCCCGAGTCCTCTATCCTCTCCAACAGATACGGAGGAGCAGGAGGTGCATTGTTATTTAATAATGTATCAGAGAGATAGAGGGAGATCTGTTCCCCACCAGCTCTGACCCAGAAGGATCCTATCTTCTCCATTATTTAACATTTACACAATTTACACACACCTTCCAGCTCATTTCTAGCTCAATATTTAATAGTTGGAAAAGGGGGGGGCGCTATGTCAAAATATGCCTAGTTGATTTTCAAGATTATCTTTTGTATTTCTGGCTAATAAAACCACCATGCATTAATTGCATGGTTGTTGAATTTCTGTGTGTCAGAGTGTGTTTTCCTGTTTGTGTCGGGGTATATGTGTCTCTGAGAGAGAGAGAGAGAGAGAGAGAGAGGGATCGAGAGAAAGAGGGATAAACATGTAAAGAGAAGCAAGGAGATGACAAGAAAGATGTCAGGTCCTGTCCTTAAGGATGGCCCTATCCATCTCTATCTTGGTCTAGGGGTGCTAGTCAGAACCTGGCAGAATAGAGGCCTCTAGGCATCTCTGTGTTTTTGTTTTGTTTGTTCCCAATTAGAGACAGCTGCCCTGCATTGCCTCTAATTGGGGATCATATTTAGGTTCCTTTACTTCCACACCCAGTGTGGTTCATTGTTTGTGTTAAGTGTTTTGAGAGACAGTCTTGGTTGGTGGCTCGCCATTGGGATTTTATGTTGTTCCTGTAAGTTTGAAAAGAAGAACATTAACATAAGAACATTAATGTATTTGAGCTCTGCTCCACATGTCCTGTCTCACCTCCACTGTGACCGAATGAACCACCCAAACACGGACACTGCAGAGCTGGATGGTAGGGGAGCTCCTCGGTTGGGTTGTGACTCCGAGGAGAACCCGTACCGTGACCCGCTGGAGGACTTGCCAGCCCAGCGGCAATCTCGTTGGCAATGCTGGCGGAAACCACATTAGCGTCCCCAAGCACAGGCCCAGCGGCCGGCAAAGGAGACCCCCATCCAAATTTTTTGCGGGGGGGGGCTATGGGTACTGTGCGAGGTAGTGGATGTAGAGCCCGTGGTGGCAGACCAGTGGAGGTTCGTTGAAGAGCTCCTCCAGTCTGGAGAGCAGGAGCACCTGGAGGACGAGGTGCCCTGTAGCATAGGGACCAGAAGATTTTGCAGGAGGAAAACTCCTGCTGAGCCTCCCGTTCCTGGCTGCTGTTCCCTGGCCCGGTACTGTACCTCAAGTGATGTTCCCCAGACTGGTATCTCCAGTGATGTTCTCCAGACCGGTACTTTACCTCCAGTGCTGTTCCCCAGACCAGTACTGTATCTACAGTGCTGTTCCCCAGACCGGTCTCTCCAGTGCTGTTCCCCAGACCGGTACTGTACCTCCAGTGCTGTTCCCCAGACCGGTACTGTACCTCCAGTGCTGTTCTCCAGACCGGTACTGTACCTTCAGTGCTGTTCCCCAGCCTGGAAGCGTACCTCCAGGGCTGTTTCCCGGCCCGGGGCCAGTACATTGTATTTCAGGTCTGCTCCATTTGTCCTGCTTCACCACCACCGTGACAAAAGACAGCAAACACACATCAGTTAGCTTATTCAAAAAAAATTGCCTAATGCAAGATCTAACATTACGCAATGCATCTATTCTAAATGCTATCAGGGCCCCCTGGGAAACACTTATTTCATATCCCTTCATAACTTCTAGTCAGCTTTTGCATTTTTTGTCATGCCAAAAAATAAGTACTTTTAAGATCATCCATATGACTCAGTTCATATACTCAGGCCTATCATAAGTCCAATACCAGCATTTGATAAATGCTCATTTACATTTTATATTAAATAGGAAAGCAAGAGAAAGTCAAACAAAACCAATTTGTTTGAAGTTGTTGCCGTTCGTGTGTGTGATGGTGTTCACATATAATTCCGTATGCAACGTGTGCGCTGTGTATGTTTGTTTTACGTGTGTCCGTATGTTGGTGTATGCATGTGAGTTATGTGTTATTGCATGTGTATAACTCAAGGTGGCTAATGGGTCGGAAACGGGATTCTTTGCACCCTTTTGAGTTTAACTCTCTGTGCCAAGCTCTGATTAAATATTTATCACATTTTCCCAATTGCCATTTCATTAAAAGTAATGAATCTGTAATTATCTGCTCGGGAAAAGTGTTTGAGTTGCACGTGCGTGCTCAAGCTCGCACTTGTGCACACTCTCGCCAATATGTGTGTGGTTGTGTCAGAGTGTGTGTGTGTGCGCGTGCACGAGTGCCTGCTTTAATCAAACACTACGGTGACACAGAAGCCGAAGTTGGCTGGCGACCAATGGCTCTTAACCCGACAGCTATGTCAAGTTCATGTATCATTTGTTGCGATGGAGCAAGAGCGAGGGAAGGACGATGGGAAGAAATCAGCTCTTTATATGCAAATGCTGGCCCTGGTTTGTCAGGGCTCACCTCTTGTCCTCAGGACAACAGAAGGACCAGAACGACTGGTTCCTCCTGGAACACAGCCACCAGGGCCGTAAATTATGCCTGAGCACTGTGAGAAGGCTTGGCAGCCAGCGACACACACACACACACACACTCACACACAGTCACACAACACCCTCTCGATACTTCTTCTTACACAATCAAACACACTATTTTTACTTTGGTCGCTTTGCTTTTCTCACACGTCTCTTGCTTTTCCGTTTCGGTGCTGTCTCTCTCTTTTAATGTAATTCTCTTACCGTTTGACAGTGTGGTGAATCCGACATGGAATCTGACATGGGAAAGTAAGCAACTCCCCCTTCACCTGAACTCTGTCTCCCACATTCCCTCTTCAGTCTCTCTCTCCCCTTCATTCCCTTGGTTGAGATTCATGAATGGACATTACCTCAGCTTGTCACAAAGGTGAACAAATCAAAAAATATGATAACAATTCATTTAAAAAAATCTATTTCAAAATTAAACCAACAGTATAATTGCTAAGAGGCTTGGTGAGAAATACAGAATCATGATTTTAGAGTGGTCCTGTTTGGCTTTAACTCTGCCTCCTCCCCTCCTCCCCAGCGGAGTCAAGGCTTTTAGTGTGGCCCTGCTAATTATTTAATGCACTTGCTGTTGCACTTCCTGATTTGTTTCCATTCAGAGCGTTTGTTTACAGGAATGGCCTACAAGGTACAGTGTCAATATCATGACAATGGAAGATGAGTGTCAGTGTCCCTAAATGGACAGTGGCATTTGAGCCACAGTATACGGTTTCCATGAAGTAAAACCCCATCGGGCCTACAGGAATGGGTGGTTCAATATGTTACACTTTGTCCAAATGCCTTTACATGTGCTGTACTTAAACTCACACTGGGCTGGTGAAGTGTACCTGCTTTGCTTATAGATGTACCGTAATTTACCATAACAGAACATCTTTATCCTGGAAGAGCCCTGGTTTTATTTCAGTACAAACGTCGCTGGAGTAAACATAATGGTTTCCTTACCAGTATAGTAGCCTTCTACAGCATTATCCAACAATGCTAAAAAGAAAATACATGAACTAGAAATGATTTTTAAAGCATCGAGCAGGAAATACACAATAAACCAATTAGAGGGAAGCTGGAAGGAATTTGTCAGGGATACAGAATATTTGATAGCATACACGGGAGTGCGCCGTTAGCTCTGCAACTTGTTAACTTGGGAGGTGTACAAGAGCGTTTGTTGTATTTCCGTCTGCCCTCCTATGTCGCTACAGCCTTAAAGTGGCATCGCCATTCTTTCCCCCTTCGCATATCAGTGTGTGTCGTGGACAGTGCAGAGTTGTGGGTTTGTAATAGGCAACTATTTGGTATGGTACCCATCCACATGTCTTTGGCCCTCCCTCATTCGGGTAGCGACTTTGTCCTTCCTCCCGTCTTTCTCCTTCACTTTCTTTCCCTGCTCTCTCGGTGCGTTTAGTGTAGGATGTGCACGTAGCCAGGCATTATTGAGTGAATGGGGGGAAAAATCCATTCTAACAAAAGGAAGCGGATGGAGTGGACACAGCCGTTGACAGTGTGGTGAATCAGGCATAGAGGCTGGAAGGAACCGCAACTACCCCGTCTCCCTCACTCTCTCATATTCTTTCCATTTCTCTCTCTCGCTCTCACATCCATTCGCTCTCTTCCCCGTTCTCTCAGTTTCTCTTTCTCTCCATCTCCTTTTGCCCCCCTCCCCCCTTCCTCCTTTTGCCATGGAATCCATTTCACATAATTAAAGACTCTCAAATGAAATGGCCCCTCAGGAAGAGTGGCTTTCAGCAAGAGAAGGGGAGGGGAGAGAAAGGGAGTGCTTCAAGGAACCCTCCCACCCGGGGCCCACCCCAGGAGGAAAAGAGACCGGCCGTTTCACTCTGGCCTCGCAGCGGATCAATATCATCTCCGTTATTAATATCAAAAGCGCATTACTTTGTTTTGCGTCTGGCCACGTGCCAAAGCCTAGCGAGAGAAAGCAAGCCCTGTCAGGCAGCAGCCATTCCCCCTGGCCATTTACCAGGACCATAATTTACTTTGGTGAGTTTTTAGGGTATTGTTTTGTCAGGGCCAATCAGGTCTGAGTAACAAATGATCCCGGCAGAGTGGCGGGCCAGGCAGCCCGTCCGTAAGTGGCACACGTGGCCAAATTCTTTTTGAAAGTTTCACGTCAATTACTCCCGTCCTTGACTCTGGGGAACGACGAAACGCGCGAGGATGGGAGGGTCCGTAGCAGAGGGTGGTCTGTGGAGAAAGCACCCCCCCCAAAAAAGGTGGATGAGGTAGCAACACAAACAACTGTCCGAGGGCCAGAATTAGACATGACGCTAGCCTTAATTGGCGCATTGAATTAGAGGATGGCGTGCGGCGAGCCTCGCAGCGAGAAACAAAAAATATTGACCACTTAAAGGAAGACGGGGAATTGATTTTCAAGCGAGTTGCAGCATTTACCTCATACAGTGGGCTCGCCCTGGGGACTAAAGGCTACACGCTGTTAGATGTGATAGCTATAGCAACAACCAGGGCCAATAAAGGAAACCACTGCTCTTCTGGGTTTGTCCTCAGTTTGCATGTAGAACACGTTCATTGTGTCTATATGTTACTAATGGGTTTCCTCTGTGCTATAGATGTCATATCTCATTAGAGTATGTTGAAAAAACTAAAACATGAAGTCATTTTATGTTAATGAAACGTAAACCGACATATTGGTTTGTATTTAATTGATTTGACCAATTCTTTGCGGGCATGTTTTAATTCCGTAACTGACTCGATATTCATCCTACCGCATATCCCTTATAACAGTCTAACAGACTAAATATTTGATCTGAATTAAGATAATGAGTTTTTATGTGACAGCTTGGACAGTTTTTTTTTCCAAGTGTTGGTAAGGCAGTGGTTACAAAGAGTATGACATTCACAAATCTTCAGTTGTTGTGATGGCGAGAGCGTGTTCTGCGTGCCAGACTTGTGTCAACCCTGTGTGTTTTATAGTTCCACTTATTAGAGCCAAGAAACACTGCACATTGTGACGGTCACTTTACATGGCTCTGACAATGGGAATACACTGACACACGCATGCAATGAACACACATGCATTTACACATGAGCACAAATGCAAACGCTCACACTTGCTCATGGGCAATTTCTTCATTTGCATCCGAAATAGTGACTATATCTTCTGAAATTGCTTCTGATAATACCATCTCATAAGACTTTGACGTAGTATGGCCGTTGAGAGATAGAAAGGAAATAGGGTATCTCCCTCCATAAGCTCACGAACAGCAACAATCCATGGTCTTTGAGGGAAAGTAAAACAAAGCCATATAGTCCATGGGCCTGACAAATAAGCAATGCCATTCTGTGGGTGGCCAAGATTTGATGGTATTCTATTGTCCCCCACAAGCCTCCGATCATATTGATAAAGGACACCTTCTAAAAATAAAATAGCTTTCTATGTTTTTCACATCTTCATACCTGGTCTATGGGAGTCAATGCAATAGAATGTTTGTAGGCTTATAAAGGAGTGTTGAGACAATTGGAACGTTCATGTCATACTGAAGAAAATGACTGTATCAATCTGCAATGTAACATTCTATTCCTTGGATCTCTTTCTTCCTATCTGTAGAAAATAAATAGAATGAAACATCCCAATCCCGCCTGAGGGTAAAACAGCCTGTGGCTACAATGGCTTCCCCACTCACAGAAAAAGCTTGACATTTTTCGATTACAATTCTCTGGTTGTTTCCTTGATTTTGTCAGTTACTGAACTTCATACAAGAAAAGTGCAATGTGTCTAAATGTACAGTTTCAACATTATCAGATCGCATGCTCTCTCTTGACACCAAAGTCCGAAGGTACTGTAAAATCGTAAAGTATTTGGACATGTATCTCTTTTTGTCTCTTTATTTCACCAGAAAAATACAAAGAAATACAGCGCACCTTCCTCCAGGGCTTTGCGTTTTGTAATCTTTTACTGGACCAACACGAGGACCAAAAAAGCGATGAGGATCAATACAATTCAAGCTGGCCTTCACAAGGAAAAGAAATAACAATAAATCAATCAGCCTAAAAATTAAGAGTACCAAAACCAACTGGCACATTAATAATAAGATAGCACTGGTTGAACTCAGCAATGGCAAACGACCTAGTAGAACAGGAAAGGCCTCTAAGACTTCCATTATTTTCGACATGCTTATGAAAATAAAGGTCAGAGGGGAAGTGACTGATGGCAGGAGAAAAGTGTGGAGATAACAGAATATCAGTAAAAAATAAGGATACGCTAGAGGGGGTGTTATGTTTTGGGCATGTAAAGCTGCTACTTGGACTGGCTCACTTGTCGTCATTGATGATCAAACTGCTACTCCCATAAACATCTACAACAGAGAGTGTATTGCTTGAGCGACAAAAGACAAGTGGGGTAAGGTTATTACTGGCTAGAGTTAGTCGAATAACCTTATATCTATTTCAGATGGAATTTCTCGTATCTTTCTTATTGCTGATGAAGGCCAAATTGACAGATTGTTCCAACAGACTTTCCTCACATTTGGATGGAACTGTCTGGGAGCAAGATTAAGTGATAATGCTAGAACCATTTGAGTGATTGCCAGCTAGTGGCTACCAACCTGAATAATAAGCCAGCCAAGGCCACACAAACAGAACATATATAGTGACTGAATATACAAACAGACCAATTAAGTTCCATGTCCTACTTGAGTTGAAATGCTTTCCTCACACTTAAATGCATGTACTCCTACAGCAAGTCCCAGAAATTACCCTCTCCCCTGTTCAACAGCCTGAAGGCACAGGGCTGTATTTCCTGGCATGAGAGCACTGAGAACCGTGGGTCAGGACATTGGACCAGGCTACATATGCATTAAACCACACAGCAGCATGTTTTCAGCATGTTAACTACAAAATAACAACTTGGCTAAAATATTAACATCTGTAACTGTAAATACCATTACTGTTATAAAGGGGAAATGTAAAACCATTAAAATCCAAAACAATCGAGTTCGTTGATGGATATATCGGAAAATGTTTAACCAATAATAGCTAGTCATTTTTATTTAAACATTTTCTTTCTTTAAAATCTGGTTCACTCAAGGAATTGTGATAAGAGAGGCTGATGCTATTTCAATTATATTCACTAACACTTCAATAGTAATACATAAAATATCCTTAGTGAGAAGATTTTTCCCCGAAATAAACCTTACATTTCATACCTTCAATCCTGTTGGTTACAATATAGACCCATAATGAATTCACAAGCACGTGTGGCTACAGCACATCTGATACATACCTTGAATTCTGAAAAAATAACCCACATAAATGCACCTTAATTAAAATCATTTGACTTTGCCACCCCAAAGTGGCTGAATATGTTTTACATTTAGCCTTCTGGCCAATGTACTAATAGGTCTATGTAATCAATCATGCACTCTATGTATATGGGTACAGTATATTAAAGCACTATTTCTGTACACTTATGCTGGTCTGTCTACTGTCTCATTATTAATCACATTAAAGTGACATTTTAGAAGCCCAAATATGACTGCTGGCCCGCCTCCCACCCCATCTCTGAGGACCGATAAAAGGTCTCACCCCAGCAATAACATATGAATATTTCAATTATAATGAAATATTAATTAGAGCCTGTTTGTTTGGGATTGTGTTTTCGCCATCTCATCCTTTATCAGTCCTTTGTCTTTGCTCATCTGTTTATGGCTGCAACTTGGTTTTGCTTGTAGGTGAATGTGTGGCTGTTTCAAAACATGTGCTTGTGTTCTACGTGGAGTGGTAAACAAGTACAGAAATAAAGTACATTTTGGTCATAAACCTATGAATGAAAAATGACAAGTAAATGTTTCCAGTAGACCTGTGGTGTATTAGGGAAGTACGGAACGCATTGGGTCATGGATTTTCAGGCACCTTCCAGTATTCATTGACATTCAATTAGATATGTAAGAATTGTCTGTTAATCATTGGTCATGAAGCCAGTCGTCAGAGCAGCAGACTAACCACTACAAAGTATTCATCTTCATGCCATTACATGTAGCTACGATAATCACAAAATGTTTGAAGGCTAATGAACCTCGGTAACGACACCAGCTGAACCCAGCGTTGCAGATGAAAGGTTTGCACGCATTTCAAATGTAACTTACTGTAGGAACTCTGCGTTCTTCTATACTAGACATGCTCTCGCATGTCTTAGAAGATCTCTGTTAGAAGATCACCTTTGATTGTGAAAACATAGAGAGCAAGGGCACATTTTGAAACCTTTTGGTTTTGGAATGGATGAAGCTGAGGTGAGTCCGAGGTGATAGGGAAAATAATTCAAATATTTAGTAAAGATGTATGGAGAGATATGGGTAATGAAATGGTTAATCAATGAACACATACGTTTGAGAGTGAGTAAGGGAGTGTGCATGCATACATGTGGGCGTTTTTTACTTTGAATGCATGTGTGTCGGTACACCTAGATGTGTGACCAAGGCATACTGTGTACATACATTACCACGAGGATCTTGGGTGCCTGTGATGGCGTTCATTTATGCAATTTATGCTTCTCTCAGAGTGCACAATGCCATGATGAGCGGGGTAAACTCAGGTTCACTTCCTTTCTCCATCTGAAGTGAGAACACGAACAAAAGCGAATGAGTGACCTAGGTAAGGTGAGATGGCCAGAGGCTACCAGTGCGTTGAGGTGGGGCAGAATGTCAAGGCTACCATGCTAACATGTCAGAAACAGAATGTCAAGGCTACCATGCTAACATGTAAGAAACAAAATGTCTAGGCTACCATGCTAAAATGTCAGAAACTTAATGTCAAGGCTACCATGCTAACATGTCAGAAACTTAATGTCAAGGCTACCATGCTAACATGTCAGAAACTTAATGTCAAGGCTACCATGCTAACATGTCAGAAACTGAATGTCAAGGCTACCATGCTAACATGTCAGAAACAGAATGTCAAGGCTACCATGCTAACATGTCAGAAACAGAGAGAATCTGTTGCTCTGCCTCCCCTCCAGCTAAGGCGTCAGACGCACTGCCTATTTATTTTCAATGTTATGTATTAGAAAAACTTGATTGTTGATTCAGAACCTAATATCTCTTTAAAATCTGAACATAAACCGAAATGGCAGTGACAATATTATTATTTAGTAGAACAATATTTGGCCAAAATAACTGCAACTACCGATATCTTTTAGCAATGAATGAGATTCCTGCAACTACATACTGTCCATGTGTTTTCTGTAAAAATAGAGATGGTATATTTTACTGAAAAGCTAGAATTTGGTCTAATTTGTCCACAGTAGATTGTTCAAGATTTAAAGCATATTCTGGGGTGTTTTGACAAACTGCAGTCTGTATTAAGTCTCTGCAGTGGGTCTCATACCTTACAAACCCTTTTCACTGAGTTTGTGACAGATGGTGTGAGTTGAACTGTCATATCTTGTGTCTGAAGGTCAGCTTGAATCTGTTTATTGATTGAGGTGTTTTCTACACCTTTCAAACAAACATTCATTGCAATCTTCCATCAAGTTTTCCTTTACAGTCACATCCAGGGCATTTGGTTGGTGTGGCATGGGCATGAAACTTCTTAATAATATTATGGATGATCAAAGAAACAGGAACATCAAAGTCTCTGCCTTCATTTTAACAACATATTGTTTTAATTTTAAAAGCTTTATAGAATAAATTGTGCATTAAGTGCAAAGCTGCCAATGCATTTGGCCAAACTTTCAGACACCTTGCAGATCTTTAAATGGCATGACATGGGAACAGTTAGCATGGGTGCATTGGGTGGAACATGTAGCATGGTGTGGAACAGCATGTGGTGTAACAGTTATCATTAGGAAAAGAGTAAGAGTGAAACAGATAGCATAGGGAAAGACAATGAACATGTAACATTTTGCATTGGGGCAAACAATTAGCATGTGATGTCCCAGTTAGAATTAGGGTGAACAGTCAACATGGGATACAACAATAAGCATGTGGTGAAACTGTTAGTACAATATGAAAGAGCAACCATACTAACATATAGCACTGGGTGAAACAAATAGCATGAGTAGAAAAAGTTAGCATGATGCAAAATTAGTGCTTGGGGTGAAATGGTTTTACATGATGTGAAACAGATAGCATTGGGTAAAACATTTAGCATATGGTAAAATAAATAGCATTGGGTGAAACTGTTCCAATGAAGTGATAAAGATAGCATGGGAAGGAACAGCTAGAATGGTGTTAAATAATTAGCATGTGGGTATGTTATTAGCTTGACATGAAAAAGATTGAACGATAGCATGGGGTGAAACATTTATGTGTGTAAACTCATGACCGATCTCCAACCCCACTTATACTCCAACCTCACTTCATGGGAATCAGCAAAATGGTCAATAGTAGGGATCATTTCGCAAACAGCTCGTTTTGAAAGGCTCATTTAACTGAATATTGGGAAATGAATTGCATTGGTGAACATCAATCAGTAGGGTAACAATTAAAACATAAAATAGGAAAAGGTAATATGTGAATTTTTTGCACATAGATTTTAAGCACTAATAATTCTAGGATACATTTTCTCCTTTACATTGGAGACATGCACAATTTTATATTATATAATATTATTATATTATAATTTTGATATAATTTTTAGTAAACGACTAAACATTTGGGGGGAAAATTTATCGGCTCTTTCAAGTGTACCGTACTATCACTCATGCCTAATTAAATGGACAGGCATTTAGTCTAACCTCCAAAATGATATTTTAAGAGAACACTAGACTAAGCTGCTAGACTGGAGATACATGGCAGAGATGGGAACTCGCTGCAGTGGATGCATCAATTCAAATTAAAATTGATGTGATCCCGAAGAAAGTTAATAATTGTCAGTGCACAGTGCACATTTTGGATGCTGGAATTTTTTAAAGAATTGACAAAGATGGGCTTGAAGACACCTTGAGCACTTTTTTAGTTTGTTTGTTAATCAAATGAAACAATCAATACCGGGTGTGTTTATTCCACAAATGCAAGGTAGCACAAATCTTTACCAGACCTGGTAAGAACATGGAGATGGATCTCAAGCCATTTAAAATGAATGTAATTTGGTTTCACAAAGACAACCACACATGACATGATAATAATGCCAATCCACTGGAACCAACATAATCTGAAAATGTTTACATTATATCTGGTGATAAAACTGTAGGTATACTGTCCATCTTAGTGGACTGCAAACAAAAGATAGCTGTATTGCCAACCACACCAGCCCCTTCACATTCAAGCCTTAATTGAATGTAAAGGCTTTATCAGAGTTTCGACCAGCCCAAATCCCATTGGCTCTCAGATTTTTCCATCAAAGGGAATTAGCGATTTACCACCAGCATTGCAATTGATCACATCCCTTTTATCCCATTCACCCCTCCCCCTTGGGCTTACTACTGTATTTGCTTAATTACTTGCTTATCTACTTGAGTATTTCTTTGATTTACTTGTCTTTAAACGAGTGTGAGCGGGGCTCTAAAATAATCTTTAAATATGGCTGTGCTTTCTAACAGTCCATAGTTCCACCGTTCCTCATTAACCCGCCTAGGGAAAATCATTAGGCTCTCATTAAATCATATCGCCTCCCATATCAATGTGTCATCTATCTCGCCAACAAAGTGGAGAAGGTAATAAATTGTTTTCATCAAAAGGCCTCAAATCATTGTTGTGTTGTGTCCCTTGTAATGGCTTTGGGTGGTGATGAGAAGGAAGACTGTTTCATTCCTTTGGTTACTCCACACAGCTTTTGAAATCAGGACACAAAGCTTACAGCTCTGACAAGTATCTTACGGAGAAACATGAAAGTCCCCATAATTACACTGTAGTACAGAAACGAGTACTTTCCCTTTTTCAAAGAAAAGAGTGGCACAGATTAGTTAAAGGGATAGTTCACCCAAATAGCAAAATGGGACCCCAGTTTGCCTGCCAGTTGAACAGGTCTACAGAGGACGTCATCTATACAGATTTACACTGTGCCCTGACCCACCTGGACAAAACCAACACATACTGTATGTGAGAATGCTATTAATTGACTTTAGCTCAGCATTCAACACGGCCATCCCCTCTAGGCTGGTCAACAAACTCTATGACCTAGGGATCAGCCCCTCTCTGCAACTGGACTTCCTAACCAGCAAACCCCAGTCTGTCAGGTTAGATAACTTCACCTCCTTCAACCTGATATTGAACACTGGTGTTCCACAAGGCAGGCAAGCATTTTAGTATTTGTGGGCCAGAGATCTACAGTAGAGCCTTAGGTCATCTGAGAAATCTAGTTATTTATCTGGGCATTGCGTGTTTATTTGCTTGCACTATATATATATATATATATATATATATATATATATATATATATATATATATATATAGATATAGATATAGATATAGATATAGATATATATAGATATATATAGATCTATATAGATATATGTATATATGAAAATATATCATATAAATGAAAACTGATATCTTCTGAGATGGTTAGGAAAAAATTACAAAAAGATGCTTGAGGAAACTGGGCAAGTTGAAGTGAAAAGACAATAGAAGAGTTAGCATCATAAATCATGTTAGAAGAATATACTACAGGACTACTGAAATAAATTCACAACAATCTAGCAATGTGAATTGAATCTGCATTCTAACATCGGATTTTTGCCAGACCGCGTAAGTGGAGCCGGCCAAGAAGTGCGAATGTCCCTTACTGAGTGCCTGGCTGACTGAATACCCATGGTTAAAGAGCGTAGTGGTTAGAGACACAGACTGCCATGTGGGCAACCTGTGTTCAATCCTTGCCATACTTTGTCCGTAGATTGCTTACTGAGTAAGGACACAATGTTGTAATTTGGGTGAACAAACCCTTTAAAAGAAATTCCTAGAAAATTGTTAGACAGTCTGAATAGGTTGTTGTGAATGTATTACTATTTCAAATTCTGATAAATTGGGACTAGTGTTGTAAATGACTTTGTCTTGTCCAGGGTTGTTCTTCGACTCATGAAGTCAAGATCCACTTTATTTTATGTAAAGTGTCTAATTTCTGCAGAGACGCTTTATTGCATTTCTGTGCTCTGGGCAACCATGCAAATCAGTCTCTTTCTCAAAGGGGTTCCCCCTGATTAAAGAAAAGTTACACGTAAAATAAAAATACATCACTTAACACGTAATTCACATACAAGTAATGTTGAATGATTGAATCAACCGCTTATTTTCAAGATGAAGTTCACTAAGATGGACAGAATATTTGCAGAGAATTCAAACTTAAATTACTACCAGTCTTTTACCCTGACTGATAATGTATATTGCAAGACAGACCAAGGGCACATTAGACATACGTACAGTTAGGTCTGGAAATAATTGGACACTGACACACGTTTTGTTATTTTGTCTGTTTACCAAAATATATTTAAATAAATTAAGTTACAGTAAAAGAATAAATATGGTCTTAAAGTGCAATCTCTCTGCTTTAATTTGTGGATATTCACATGCCAACTTGAAGGAAGGGTTTAGGAATTACAGATCTATAATATGCAGCCCCCTCTTTTTCAAAGGACCACAAGTAATTGAAAAGTTGATTCAAAAGCTGTTTCATGGACAGTTGTGGGCATTTCCTTCATTATTTCTACATCAGTTAAGCAGGTAAAAGGTCTGCAGTTGATTCCACGTGTGGCATTTGCATTTGGATGTTGTTGCTGCGAACCCACAACATGACTGGCCAAATCAACAGTTTGGTACATTCGGAGAAAAAAATTATGCGCTTGTGATCTCTGCAACAAAAAAAGGCCTGGACGTCCATTGGAGACAACAGTGGTGGATGATCGTATGATCCTTTCCATGGTAAAGAAAACCTCCTTCAGAACATCCAACCAAGTGAAGACACACTAACCAGGAGGTAGGCATATCATTATGCAAGTCTACCATGAAGAGAAGACTTCACAAGAGCAAATACAGAGGGTTTACCACAAGATGCAAACCATTCATAAGACTCAAGAATAGAAAGGCTGGATTAGACTTGGTCAAAAAACATCTAAAAAAGCCAGCCCAGTTCTGGAACAGCCTTCTTTGGACAGATGAAACTAAGATCATACCTAACTAATATATTCTCAGCTCACTGACCTTGTAGGTGTATATTACATACACATACACATCTCTTAACATAGAGACCTTCTAGTTGTGCATTAGATATACATACAGTATCTAGCTGCTAAATTCAACATAGCAAATTTTCAGGTGTACTGTAAACATTCCCGGCTGCTATATTCTCAACACAAAGACAAAATTAGCAGAGAACCAGACGAGGTCACCCACCCACATTGTTATGCAGAAACCTCTGCAGCTCTCTGTTACTCCTAACTCTACTACTCTCTTCACTTTATTTCTCTCTCCCTCTCTACCCTTCTCCCTCTCTCTCTCTCTCTCTCATCTCCTCTCCATCCCTCTCATACTACCCATCTCTTTCTCTCCCACCCTCTCTCCTCTAGTCGGCAGAAGATGTATGCTGGTGCCCAGGTGAAAAAGGAGAAGGGGGAGAAATCAATAGCTCGAGCTGTTTGAAGTTTTCTGAAAGACTTCCTGGAGAAGACGCTCATAAACGCGTTCCAAATGACACGCTTTCCCCTAGACCGTGCACTACTTTGGGCAATGGACCATCGGCCTCTAGCCAAAAGTAGTGAAGTACATAGAGAAACAGGGTGCCATTTGGTAAAAAGTTCTTGTCAGGTTGATAGATAAAGCTAGCTGTGCTAGTAGCAGCCACTTGGGCCAGAGGAGGAGAGAGAGAAGAGGGGAGCACTGGCTCACCTTTTTAAGTGGGGCCCTAATAATAAAACAGAATGAATAAAACATTGAACAGAGCCATGGCTGCATTAGCGTTCACTGTCCCGTTATAAATGATACTGCTGCCCCGGCGCCATTTCGGTAAAAGCCCACGGCATTGCTTCAAAAGAGGGAGGAGAGGAAGGAAAGATAGAGAATGATTGATGTGTGTGCATAGTTATATATTTATATGTTTCAGGAGCCTGAGAAAGAATTAATAAGTAAGAGAAGTATTTTGTTGGGCCACGATCATTCATTCAGTTTGTTGGTGCGCTTGGAATGTTAGCATGTCGTGTGATTACCAAAGCTAGGTGATTATCTCCAATGGGTTTTTAGAAGTCTTTGACTTTGAGGAAAGGATTGTATAGTTTTAAACCCCATACTACTATATTAGAGTATGTAGTGCACTCTGATGAAAACTTCTATCTAAGATTTTCCAAATAAGAATTTTGTAACTTCTGAAGCTATTTGTCAAAAGTGGAATTACAAGCTTTCTGTCTGATGCAGAATAATATCCACTCTCACTTGAGGGTAATAGATAGAGTTTAGTGTAGGAGAAGTCACTTAACTGAATACTCTGGAATCTAACTCCATTCAATTGTAATAGCAACATAATGTTAATGTGTATGTGTAAAAGGTTGTGAAGAAATTATTAAGACAAAAGTAAACAGCTGATTGAGTCCATATTTGAAAGCAGCGATACTAAGTTTGCTTTGAGGTACAGTAAGTATATAAATGGGTGAAATTATTTCTTGGCCACAGAACAAGAGGTTACATTTGTACACAGTTACTCTGCTTTACACAAGAACTGTCATTTTACAACATTCCCGGTTGAATCAACTTCACACCTGTCCTGGTCCTTCTCACAATAGGAGAGTATGAGGCTTCTCTGGTAATATACTGAATGTTCAGCTCCACTGAGGAGCGCAGTTATTACATGCGATTCTAGAAACATAACTAAAGGGGAAGTTCACCATAGCTCATCGACTTAATGTATGAATAACAAAAGTTAGCAATGAATATGTGTCATAAAAATACAATATCTCCACAACAAAATCTGGAACGAGCAGATAAGCATTTTGCACTAGAATCCAGAGGTATTTATATCCTTTGTATTTACCTGCCTCTCTACCAAAATGCTGACTAGGCTACCTTTGCAGTTATTTCCCTACATTTTTTTATCTAATAGTAATTTTATGTTGACAAACACATTACATGTTCAGATGTATTAAAGTGTGAAAACCCCATCCCTGTTCTAGAAATATATATATTAGCAAAACAGAATGACAAATACTTTTCAAGACTGGTGGCACAGCTAACTGGTGGCTCTTTTGTTGCACCAAACAAGGTTCAACCACCAAACATGACTCATGGAGGCATCATGGGAAACTAGCTAGCATTGTTCAGTCAGCATGGAGGCATTAAAAACAAGGATTTCTGGACTAACCTCAACGCTTCTTGGAGGTAGCTCAGGCAACAAGGTTGTCCAGTGAGTGAGCTTGCTCGAATGGGTGGACCAGCGTCACTTCCGGGTGGTAAGGTAAACGTAAAAATTTTAAAAAGCAGAAACGGCTTAGTACGGATGCTTCACACTCGCTATGACCTGTCCATGTTGAGAGGGACATAAATCTCCCAGCAGTGTCCTGCCCTCGTTTGTCACGGGCTGACCAGAGCTGATGGACCAGTGGCAAAAGGACGCAGGGTTAGCCAGGGCAGTCCCTACTAAGGTCCTGTAGATCCCATGGTGGAAGCAGGGTCAAGTGGTCTGTCACAGAGGTCGGAGAGGTCAACCACCCCCTAGAAAGGGTCAAACCCTTGACCCCATCTGAGATGGAAACTTCATGGAGAGGAGAGGGAGAGAGAAGCTCAAGGGAAGGTTAAGCCCTCTCCACCTCCTTCTTCATTTTGGTCAGCACAGGTGTCAGAGGAACCGCTCCCAGTCAAAGGTCAGGGTTCACTGTTGGCCACTGAGGGCCCACTTCAATCCTGGTTTGGGACCATGATGGGCAATGCTTAAGCACTGAGCTAGCAGGTGTTCTGTGATCATTTTGTCCTTCTCCTCTTGCACCTATATATACTAGTTCAGTGTAGGTGCTCTATGATGCTAGGTTGCTTCAGCACTACATGCACTTAAATATAAAAGTTCAGTGTTAGTTTTGTATGATGCTATGTTGTGAGATTAAACCTCAATGTAATATTTAGCAATTTAGGGGACAATATATCATTTTAGTTGGTAACTAGGTCACAGGTCTTGATTGGCCCCTTTCAGTTTTACGGAGGTGGATTTTTTCTAGAAAGATCAGTTAGCAGCATCTCTATACATTATTGTATTATAGAGTTGTAAGTGTGAGTATCATTACTTTCAGTCAAATAGGATCACTGATCTAGCAGCCAGATCAAAAAGATGACAGCGATGTTTTGAGGTTAGAAGTCAGATAGCAATGTTGTAATAGTATTAGATTTTGTCTCTAAGCGCCAGAGCCCTGGTGTTTTGTGTTGTTGTGAGAACACAGCTGGGACACTGTGACTGCATTCTGGGTGCTCAGCCAGGATATATGCCTCGATCTGACAGCCCCCCACAGAGACGATCACAGAAAATGGAGGCCCCTTATTTGTTTAGCAGCCACCGGATAAATAACAACATTCTGCATTGAAGTAAACGCAGTCTGTCGGTCTGACTCTCTCATGCTCTCTTCAACTTGTTCCCCCTTACTCCTCCCCCATCCCTGTCTGTTTCTACTCTTTCAGCTCTTTGACAGTTAATGTGTATCTTTGTTGCATTCTGCGTGTACAGTTCCCTGTCTCTTTTTTGTAAACCCGCTGGCTATGCTTCTCCCTCCTCTGTGTAAATCTGTTGTGTCCTTCTCACTCTCTCTGTCCTTTTATTTCTCTCCCTGTCTCCTTTCCTCTTTATCTTTCTGTCCCTTTTCCTCTAGCTCGCCAGGTATCTCTTCCTCTCTCAGCCTCCTCTCACTCCAAAATTCAGAGAGTGAAATGTTGTGGTTGAAAGTAACTTAAGGGATTGGCATGGAAACGTGTTAATGGAAAAGCTTTTCAGACAAGCTTACACAGTCGTGCTTATAAGTCCCAGACGATAAACACCAACCAAACGCGCAACTCGCTGCATCTGGGGAAAATATCCCAGTTGATACTGGCCCCGTTCTACACATCAATCACAGAGTCCATCCTCACCTCCTGGTCACAGCCTGGTTCGGGGTCAGCCCACTACGGGAGCAAGGTGCACTTCATTTTAGGAAAGGATCACCGACTGCCCGCTGCCCTCCGCTGAGGTCCTCCATGACTCCAGACCGAGTGGGCGCCAGTTGACCAATCCCACCCCGGCTAAAGAACCTCCTCATGCCAGCCAGGAGTGTGCCGGCGATACAGGCCGATCAGGACCAAACCCCGACAGTTGAACGGTTTTTGCCACCTGATTATTGAGCCGAATTGGTATGTGTTCTATACAGCTGAACTACGCTGCACCCGAAACACTGCTCATCTCCCTGCATCGACACACCCTCATCTACATCCTGGATCTGCAAATCTATGTGTCATTTATCAACTGTAAATTCACGTTTATGATATACTCACCTCTCATATCCTCTTAGCTCATGCTCACTGCCCGTTATACATACTGTATTTCCGTCCCTGTGTGTTGTCTGGCATTGGTAGCTCCATTGCGCAAGTCTTATGTGTAAATGCACTTAGCGATTAAAGGCGATTCTGATCCTTTTCCTCCGTCTGCATTGGGCTTCTTCTGTCTTGGCCTTCTGTCAGACAACAGTGTATGAAGTCATCTCAGCCTCCACAATCCCCTGCCAGTTAGACCTCCCATTGATCGGCGTTAAAGCCTTCACTCTGGAGGCTCCACTAAGCCCCAGCGGCTGAAATTTATGGGAAACATTAGACCTTCTGGAAGTGCGTACCGCCGGACCCGTGGAGTGTGACACCGAAGTGTTGCTGAGTTGGAGTGGGACGCGAGAAACCTGTAAGTTATGACCGCTTTAATTGGTGTTCGTTAACGGATGATGGTTAGGTCATCTCCATCCGTCTAGAATGTCCCTGTAGTTACCCAGGCACACAAATAAACACACTCACACGCATAAACGCACAGGCACACATACACACACACACACACACACTTGCTGGAGATGGAGTTACAAGCCATGTAGCCTCATAATGAGATGCAATAATAATATCATGAGTTGTTATTTCAATACAATTGCTTGTTACTTGAATGACATCTTATTGGTTTATAAAAAAGGAGCCTGTGTGTGAGTGAAGCCCTAATGTCAGTGTTCCCTACAGAAGTCCTACGCTTATTCCGTTTATTGAAGGTTATTTTGTGGTCTGGCTGCGACGTCGTTGTCGCCGTTTATTGCAAGCTGCTTTCTATTACGCCCGATGGATTCGAATGAGAGGTTGGATACCGTAGCAATATTCCTCTGGCTTTGGTAATTACGTTTGCAGATTAAATATCTAAATGCAGGTGAGGGCGGAGGCCGAGAACTCACAGAGCTGCGTGGGGAAAGTGCTAAGGTAAACACATTTCTTAGTTTTCTCCACTGCACGTATTTAAAGCTTGCTGAGCGGTGAAGAAACCCTAGCTAAAATAGCAGGGGTGGGGCGGTGGACCAGAGGAGGGGGTCAGTGAGAATTTATGAAGTTATTGATTGGTCCGTTTGGCTATCGCTAACCTTGGCCGTCACACAGGCCCAGGAAAAGCTAATAAAATTTTCGGAGGGGCTATTTTTCGTTTTATTTATTTTTTCTGCCGACTATACCAAATATTAATCTCCTAATTTTTAATTTTTAATCCTGGACAGAGAGGAAGAATGAATGCTTCTGTCCAGGCAGGGCCATGGTAAATAATTAAAATTTAAAATTGATTGTTTGCACCGGAGTGGGGATTTATGGGATAGGGGCTCTGCCGCGCCCCCTTGGGGGACCGGCTCTCACGTCTACACACCACCCTGTTCCCATGTGCTAAGCATTTTCTCACATTATTCCCCACCTCATATGCTAAGGAGAGGGGGGGAGGTGAGTGGGGAGCTTTGTTAGATGGCTACTATGGTATTTTATTCTTTTTTACAGAAATCAATGGATTGGATCCCCCACCCATCCTTCTCACCACATGCCTCTAATATTTATTTCAATGTCCTGTCAATAAATATAACAAGGTTAGTTTAATATCGGTTTACCCAGGGAATGTGTGTGGTGAGAAGATATATGAGTTATTAACCGTTAGGTTATGGGGGAAACTATGGCCCAGGTTTATCCACCCCCCGTTCCTCACACCTCTGTCCAACACAGGGGCAAGAGGTGGTGCAGAATGTATGTTGTACATTTTTTCTCAGTCATTTTTTACAGCGCGACTTAAAAATGCCCCCCACTCCCACGCCCCCTTTCCCTCCTGTCTGAATTACAAACGGGGGAAATGTCCTCAGCCCCCCCATTACGGTAGCGGTGTCTCTCCCTGCCTGCCTGTCTGCACGACTAATGCACTCTGGGAAAAAACAAAACAAATAATGGCCCTCCAGTTAAATTAATGAGGGGGACATTGGGCCTTGTGCAACGTGTTCCTTTTTCACAAGGCGGTCCGTCCTGTATGAATGTATGTATGTGGGTGTTTGCGGTGATGATAATTCACGTCATCTAATCCCAGCACATCAAGACAGATCTCTTGGTTAACCTGTGGCTTTTTTCTCTACATGTGCTCGCAAAGAACAATGGCATTAGTGTAACATCCTAATGCCGGAGACTGTGATTTATGGAATAGGTTGTGGTTTTCTATGGTTGATAAAATACAACACTCAAACTGGTTTAATGAACGTGTTTTTTTGTCCTTAAATTAGATCCTCCAAATGTAGTGAATGCTCTTCTCCAGTATGTTGCTGTATCCTAATGCCCTCTAAGCTGCTACTGTACAGTACTGGTAAAATGTCAATGTTTTCCTGGTGTTCCTGGAGTGTTTTCTGTGAACGCTGAGATAACCTTGGTGGTTCTATCCTAATAATTAAAGCAGTGCGTTATGAAGTGCCACTCTATTCTTTATTTATGAGAAAAGTCTGAGAGAGGCATCTGCACAGTAAAGTGATTGTGTTGAAACTATGAGAGTCCTTGATCCTCCACATGAGGATTTGAATTTGCTTGGCTGTTCTGAATATCAATATTGTGCCGCCCCCCACGGGCCTGCCCACAGCAGCAGTGACGCTAGGCCGACAGAGGGCACAAAGTCGCCTGCCCTCAGAGATTTGTCCTGTCTAAAAAATGTTCAGGTGGAACAACTTACGTTGTAATGATTGTTATTTACACAAACATCAATCAGCTATATTTTATGGAGGGGACTCCCTCGATCCGTCAGAAATTATAGCAATGGTGGCTGATAGCCTAGTGGACCTCACCAGTAGCCTAAAGGTTGTTAGATCCAATCGTGAGACAATAATGGTAAACAGATGTTGGTTTGCCCTAGAGGAAGGCATTTAACCCTTATTGATCTCAGTGGCTGCTCCTTGCCTCTGTCAAATTTGGATGGGTTTGGGTTAGAATTTGGCTGGAACTATCCTCTTTCCTGTTTGTAAAGAGATTTTAAGCACAATAGTAGATAATGTAATTACTGACTGGCTGATGAGAGAGTATGAGTGGGCATGTAAGACCCATTTGTAAGTTCCCCACTCAAGTGCCTACAAGGGAGTAGCAGGAACAATGTATTTACAAGTCTAGACGGCATTAGCAACTAACTCCATAAATAGCTAGCTGTAAAAACGACGTAACATTATACAATGTGTGGTTCAGACCTCCAATTTGTATTGCCAATGATGCCTGAGGTTGAGTCCCCCCTGATGCCTCCACACCTCTGCAGTAAAAAGACACGATCACTACCTGATCCAAGGTCAAAGATACACTGTAGGTGGATAATATTAATGTTGAATACAGTTCTCAGAATAATTTAAGCAAGTTTAATCTACCAGGATGAGCAGAAATGTGTTATTAGGATACAACTATTCGTACCTGCAGTTACAAGGCCTAACTGCTACCTGCTTTTGTATCTGGATCATCACTGATTCGCCTTCTTGTCTCTTGATGCTAAAATGCTGCTGTCATTGTAACATTAGGTCTATCAATCTTTTCCTTTGGCTGATGTTCAACAACTTTGATAAAGATGTTTGTTAAGGACACATTCTGTTATTGTTATCATGTATTGCTTATCTTTCCTCTTCTGAGTGGCAGACATTTTTAATTGTTAGTGACTTTAGTTAGGTATCTTCCATAGATCAGCTCTTTAGCTAAGGAGCAGGGAAGATTTTTTTCATGTATTGATTGTCTTAACTCTTCTGAGTGGCAGGCATTTTACATTTTTGTTTCATTAGCTAGCTATCTTCCGCAGCTACAATCTTTACTTAATGAACAGGAAAGATGTGACAGTTATGCCCCAAGCTCACAGATTAGTTGATCCTAAAAATGCATTATGGAATCATAAAACAAATACAGTCATATATCACTTCAATGTCAACATAACGAAATGGTATACAGAAAATCAACAACATTTATAATATCATTTTATTGTGCTTGCAATAATTTTTTTTCAATGACGGGACAAAGGATTAGAAATATGCACCCTTCTTATTTGCTGCCAATGGGTGCCATCCACCCATCGCATCCATTAAAGCTCCGCCTCTGCACATGGTATAACTAATCGAGTGATAAATTATGTGTTTGTATACATGTCGTAAGTTAGTGGTGGAAGACAATGATGTATGGGTAGTGCCTATACATGATTAGCAGCAATAGTGGAATTCTAGTTTCGCTACAGCTTGTGCCTTGAGGAGAAAAATGGGCAACAGCTAGCTTTTCAGCGCTATATCCACTAGTGTATTCCTCCATAGTTTTTTCTCCAGAGCTTTATACCATATAATTTGGACTGGCAACTACACAACGAACAGACCAAAATAAACAAGTGGAAATCATTGGGAAGACTTTCTACAGAGCGTGAATGCACCAACAATAACTAACTATTCTGAAAGTTCTCTATTTCGAATAACATCTTTCCCCAATAACATTTATAATATAATTATAATTTTTCTGCTTTTGTGTAATGGACATATTACAGATGGCTCCTTTAAGCTAGCCATCTAGATAGGTTCTCAATCTCCCAACCTCATAAATTATACCAAGCCATTTCAGGCTATCAATCAAGTTAGAGTAGCTTGTCTAACTATCTTAGCTGGCATCTCTGCTGGCAAGGTTGCTAGACTTTAAAAAAGCAAATTACCAAATGTACTGACTTGCATTCCATTACATTTTATACCCAGATTTAAGCTGAGATGTAGAAAAGCATATTTTGTTTTAAAAAAGAACAACTAGCAGTCAGTTGAAGTCACATTTCAGACAGCAAAAGAGGTATGCTTAGGTAACCGGATAAAATGTCAGCTTTTTTTACTTAAAACATAACAACCAAGGATGTTTAGAATTAGGGACCCGCCATCCCCCAATTCATCTTAGTATCACCACTCAAATAGAAGGAGCATGGCACACACCACCAACTCTCTGTCAAGCAGACAGACCTTTTCAGTCGCTGTAAGGAATGGCGATCAAACATGCATCAGTCAAACACACGCATGGACACACACACATACACCTGCAGAAACCTAATGTAAGACACACACACACACACACACACAAACACAAACACATTCAGAAACCAAAAGTATGAACACACACAAATGCAGAAAGAAAAACAAACACAAACATACAACTACTGCATGAAGAAACACATATACACACACACACACACACAAACACATGCAGAAACATACTGTATGAAGACACACACACACACACACAATAAAATGAATCAAGATATGTGAAGTACTGTACCACCCACAAACATACATTTTCTCTCTTTCTCTTTCTCCATCTCAAACCCCTTCCTCCCCGACACACACACACACACACACACACACACAACTCTTCATTACATTCTCTTCCACACCACCACCACAACCGCAGCCAGCCCCCCCACCACCTCCAACAGCAGCACCAGTAGTTCCACGGCAGAATGCGGCTACCTAATCCGTCAATCCTGGTGTAATTCTCCCATGCATCAGTGGCACACGTGTGTCAACGACGGCGGTGCTGCCACAAAGACCGGGACCGCGTGCCGGCCGGGGCTTCTGAAGAATCAATTACTCCATGGGCGGGCGTGTCGGGATGAGGGGGAGAACGCATACATCCACTGGGGAATCATTTTGGAGAGGGTAGGCATGGAGGGGTTCAAATACTACTCGAGAGGAAGCACTTCATTGAGCAAGCCGGGCTTGATTTAGATTGCTTAGATTGCCAACTCAAGAGATGCAAAAAACGGAACTCCCCATCCGGATGGCCTAATGGAAAAGATTTCAACTAGGATTTGAACCCAGGTCTGACGGGACGTGGACGCCTCTGTCGGGCCCATCCACCATAGCCAGACGGCAGCACTAATCCCTCACGGTGACGCTAGGCCTCCTCTCCTCACATTACCGCGCCGATACACTTCTCAATTCACCGGGCCGAGTTCTCATTAGATCCACATTAGCTCAACCACCCTGTGAACACAAGCACTGGAGAAAACAATAGCAGGAGGCAGGCAGACAGGAGGCCACGAAGATGGGTGTCATCGACCAAGATGTACCTGCTGCTCCAGAGACGCTAACAGTCGGTCCAAAACATCAACTGACTAATGGGTGTTTGCAGATTTGTAGTTGATTTTAAATAAAAGATGAGGACACCAGAGGGCTATCTATTACAATCCAGGCGTGTTGGTCTTTGAGTAGAAATGGGGAGGGGAGTTTATATGCGCGCTTGCCTGTGTAAGCAGGTTGGCCTGGGCTCAAATATGTTTACGCATGCTGAGTTCACGTTCATATGTATAAGCAGGTACCTGTGTGTGTGTGTGTGTGTGTGTGTGTGT
>JACXGJ010008979.1:0-16182 GCA_016801105.1 Esox niger
CACGCATTAAAACAGGCATCACGCATTAAAACAGGCATCACGCATTAAAACAGGCATCACGCATTAAAACAGGCAACACACATTAAAACAGGCAACACACATTAAAACAGGCAACACGCATTAAAACAGGCATCACGCATTGAAACAGGCATCACGCATTGAAACAGGCATCACGCATTAAAACAGGCATCACGCATTAAAACAGGCAACACACATTAAAACAGGCATCACGCATTAAAACAGGCATCACGCATTAAAACAGGCATCACGCATTAAAACAGGCATCACGCATTAAAACAGGCAACACACATTAAAACAGGCAACACACATTAAAACAGGCAACACACATTAAAACAGGCATCACGCAGCGACTAGACAACAGCTTGCTCAGGTGCTCCTGAAGGAAACAGCTCAGCTGACTGAATCCCTCAACGGCATGATCACTGGTTGACAGGCTGGACTAGCTGAAGCCCTGGACTAGTTCAAACATAAGGAATGGCTGTGGATCCCCGAGTGGAAGTATGAAACCAGGCGGGCCACACTGCATGCCTGGTTCTTTGCAATTCCACTATCCTAATTCAATAATCTTTACTAAGTATTCCAGCGAACCGCTGGCGTTTGTTTAAATAACGTGGGCCGTGTGTGATGAACATGTTCCCCCCATGGACCCAGTCAGACAGTACTCTACCTGTGTTTGTGCAGCAACAGAACTAGCAGCCAGATATTACACAGGACCACTCCACATGCCTCGGCCATGGCGAAGGCCCATGGTATTCGAGGAACACTGTCAAAAAAAAGACATGGTTAAAGGCTGATCTTGATCCAAGCAGCTGAGAATGTGTTTCCTCCCAGCCTCGACTAACCCTTATAAAGGACTGTCAAGATCCAGTACCGGGCTCATTTCAATATAACATAGTCCACCAGTACCGGGCTCATTTCAATAGAACATATTCCTCCAGTACCGGGCTCATTTCAATAGAACATATTCCTCCAGTACCGGGCTCATTTCAATAGAACATATTCCTCCAGTACCGGGCTCATTTCAATAGAACATATTCCTCCAGTACCGGGCTCATTTCAATAGAACATATTCCTCCAGTACCGGGCTCATTTCAATATAACATATTCCTCCAGTACCGGGCTCATTTCAATAGAACATATTCCTCCAGTACCGGGCTCATTTCAATAGAACATATTCCTCCAGTACCGGGCTCATTTCAATATAACATATTCCTCCAGTGAAAGAAAGCTACTAAAGACAATTGACTTCAACTGAAATCAGAACAGCCATGAATTAGGCTTTGTCTCCCTTCCCACACTGTTCTGTAGATCTATGTTAAGCAGGGGAGGCAACACGGGACAGGGTTACTGCTTACTCATCCAGCCACCAGTAATCTGCCACATTGTGTCACAGTGAATAAGTCTGACTCAACACACAACGAGACAGACTTTCGGGAGCAGCTACGTCAGTCACCACAAACAAAAGTTCAAGCAAGCAATTGGCTCGAAGTAGGTCACAGGTCATGGCCAACAGCCGCAAATGGCATTAATATCCCCTTGTAGGGAATCACTCTTGACCTGGGCCCATTGGGGAGTTGTGGACAGTAAGAATAGAATGCCATTAGCCTGCATCAGACCCAGAACAGAAAGCCACTATCTGAAAGTAGGCTAATTATTATTTGTTAAAAAAACGGTTTACTGAAACAACAAAAACTTTTTTCCAGGGAACAAATTCCATACAGGGCAATTTTTCAGAACATTAGAACAAATGTAATTTGAAGAATCCGCCCTTACAGAGCCCTCCATAAGAGAGCCATTTGTGTTGACCCATTTGCTTGTACTTCAGAAGACATTTCTGTCCACTTCAGAACTGCACTTGTTGTTGCCCGTCAGCAGACATCATCAGTGAAGACAAGGGACTAAGCCCTCCGAGGTACATCTTAGCAATCTAACCTGGCCATTCTGTTTCTTCCTAATAACGATTTCTATTAACGCAACAAAACGACGCAGTGCAAGGCCATTAACATAACAAAACGACGCAGTGCAAGGCCATTAACGTAACAAAACGACGCAGTGCAAGGCCATTAACGTAACAAAACGACGCAGTGCAAGGCCATTAACGTAACAAAACGACGCAGTGCAGGCCATTAATATAATTAGGATATTTCCCCCCTCCACTACCTCCAAGATCAGAACCCAGAAGCTGTTTGCAGAACAGACAAATGATCAAGTGGGTTCACTCACACAGACACACATGTGTGCATACATTTAACATGAAATGTGAGTAGCCTTTTATTTTATAGTACTAAAATAAGGTGAACACTAAACTTAAAAAATGTATACTTTAAAAAAAAAGGCATAGCAATTCATCTGTCAAAAATGGCAGAAAGAGTGTTATGTTTTGGGCATGTATGGTTGTCACTGGAACTGGCTCACTTGTCACTGGAACTGGCTCACTTGTCACTGGAACTGGCTCACTTGTTCATAGACCTTGGAGGTGCTGACAGTCGCAGCAGGGTGAGTTTTGAATTGTCGTCCCGATTTTAAGGTGTGAAAAGTATGGGCATATTAAAAATGTACGGTCATTCCAAATGAAATATCCAATATGGATGAAGAGAACAACATATTCAAGTTGAAAGCATACAATCTAACAACACATTAATTGTATAGATTCAAATTCAAAGATCTGGAATAAAAAGGGGGGGAAAAAGTTTCAATGTCAAAATACTTTGGGAGCTCTCTGTAACTACCGCATCCAAAACAATGGTAGACTTACACAATTAATGTTGTCACTGCAGGGAAAACAAAACGGGACCAAATACTAAACTCGTGACTACCAATCTTAATAAAACCTTTGGGAATGACAAATTCTTTCTTATCCATTTTCTTGTAACGCAACTCCAGGACAGACCATTTCACTCACATGAGCAGTCAAAGGGATTACCTGACTAATTGAATTAGGTGTGCCAGCTTAGCGGTGAGGTAGTGTGTGACAATTCTGGGGAGGACCTAGAAGGGGTTAGGAGTGTCTGCTAAATGACTTAAATGTACATGCAAAGTAACTACCACACCCATTAGCTTGCCAATTAACATTAGCCAATAGCTAACAAAAACTATTAGCTAACCTACAAGCCAACAAGGCCATAATGTTAAATGTTAGTTATATAAACAGACCATGCACTGGCCCTGTTAGAACATGTTCCTTATGCTTGTATAGCAAGGGAAGGACAATGTGGATAGATGCAAGTAATTACATCCTTGAACTACCAAACTTGTTAGCTAACCAGTTAACTGAGTCGCTAGCTAGCTTGCTTAATACACATGCTTTTGGAAATGCTTGACTACTATGCAGCCCATCAACACAGGCATATACTCTCCTGTAAGGCCAACCGGGCATAGCACAATACTGACAATGTGTACGTACATAAAAGATTTGGACATGAAATGCGGCAACTCTTAGTATTAATTACCAATGATATTGACCAAGGTGGTTGACGTTTCAGAAAACGCTTTCGACTTGCCAGTGTATTGTTCTCTTTTAAAATCATCTTAGATGATTCTACATGATAGCATGGAGAGACAAGTAATTCCTAACACCTGGGATAATCGGTGGTGCCCGAAAAGGCCACAAAATGACCAGTACTTGGTAGACAACTGGCGGTTACCTCCAAATGTTTTCAGCATCATACCCTCCCTTTACAAACCTAAGAGAAAGCAACCCACCTGTCTAAGAAAATGTCTGGCAAGGGTGGGTAGGTGCGCATGTCTGGCACCCTCTCGTGCACGATCACCATGACAAAGGAGGTAAATCCAAACACAAATACCACATAGATGGCACTAAGCACAGTCTTCCAGTACTCCGGGTCCAGCCTTCTGCTACTGCCATGCTTGTACTTCCCATTGGTGTACTGAAGATACTGCTCACCGACCGGCGCCGTGTCTGGGTTCGAGTTGTCACACTCTCTACCAGAGTCTCCGTTGCAGTGCCAGTCCCCACCGCCACCCCCACTCTGAGGGGAGTGCCCATCGAACGGCACCCCCAGCTCCTCCAAGATGTCCAGGTTTTGTTTCTGCAACCTGCGCAGGGACACCATCAGCCTCTTGATGTCCCCCAGCACCTTGAGCTCCAGCGGTGCCGAGCGGAGGTCATATTCGCTGAGGGTGAGTAAGGACATCCCATCCAGGCGGTGCTTGTTACACAACAGGTCCACATAATGGCAGAACCCCTCCTCCTTCAACCACTTGGCTACATGCTTAGTGGTCCAATTCCGGATATTAAGCTGGGAGCTGCCAGACATCTCTTCACTCTGAAAAATGTGGAAGAAAAATATAAGATTAGAGAACAAGGCATTCACTCGTGCCACTGAATCAGCATTTAGGAAATACTGTCTTGTTCCCTTTATAGCAAAGCAGGATTTCAACGTGAGTAACTGACTAAAGAGGCTCCGATTACTTTCCACAGGTTCAAGACAAACCTCAACTATCCAGGTTGTTCAATTTTGGTCGCGGTTTTCCACTGACACGTCTGAGTACTCCCAAAGTACAGACTGTCAGCACAAACTGTTTAACCTCAGTTCTGGTCAATACTCATCAATTACACAAAGTTAATCTCTAGCAAACATTGAGACACAGGGAGAAATATCATAGCCACACCCTCCATTATGACATTCCAAGATACCACTAACAAGAGTCCCAGCATATGGGTGAAAGAGCAACGTTCAACAACGCAGCAGCCTTTAGCCCCTAATTTATTAGTAGATAATTACAAACGTGGGCTGTATAGTTACAGAAGTTGAGACTTAAACTTGACATTTAGCTAAGCCACTAAGCTAGCTTTAGCGCCAGGGATCCTCTAATGTAATGCTCAGCTTGCTAGCCTAGCTATTTGGCAGAGGTCAGTGACCCTGGCAAGACAAACTGTCTCGTCCCCACCATGTGATGGAATTTCCCCACTCACGTCGGGCACCCTTAAACGAAATAACAAACTGTGCTGGTCATATAATTCCCGCGTCACTTACAATAAACTTCTCAACCCATTAAAGGACAAAAACGTTAAACAGAGAATATAGGTGACATCTCTGTCAACAACAGCCTATTTTCTCCAGCAGGCTTGGCAGGTGGGCGTGGATCAGCTAGTTTTTCTACACAAACTCGTTTTACTGGCTAAAAAACGTTGACTAGTCAACATACGTGACATGAAATAACTGCACTACCAGTGGCCGATAGCCTGCTTTGTGTACAGCTACGCAAAACCCTCCAATTATGCAGCTAGCAAAGAAACGTGGCTAGCTACTGAACCTAGCTCTATTCTTCTGCCATACCATCAGTTTGAAAGAATGCTAACGCGTTAGCCAAATATGTTAGCTTTACATTAGCGTAGCTAACGTAACGACAGCTAACGGGTTGGCTAACTAGCAATCTTGCTAAAAATAAATACTCACCAGAATTCAGATGAAACTGTTAGTTAGCTGCCGCGGCGAATATTATGACTATATGTCATCTCACATGAATCTGACGACGGTATATTTACGTTTAATGTGATACAAGGATTGATGCAAATCATATCGCAACGCTGCTCATCTGCGTTGCAGCTGACATGACCAAAGGAGGACCGTAAAGGATGAAAGAGAGGCGCAAATGCGCACTAATTGAGTAGTGATTGGTTTGCCATGGTCAGCGGTTCTGTCACAAACGCATCCGTGGAATTTGGTAAAATTTGCATACCAAATAATAAAAACAGTATCGTTTTTATCATGATTTGGAACTTCATACAGGCTAAGGCTGCGATGGAAATCTATTTTCGAATAGTGTTATAGGATTGGTCCTTCTAACAAAAAAGCAGCAAAGTCCCAAATAAATACCATAGCCTAAGTTTGATCGCTTAAAAATATTTAAAGAAAATAACCAATAAGAAAAGTTCAGTACGATTTCAATAGGATGTTTGCCAATAATTATAGAAAAGACAAACTACTATTTAGGAATAGTTATTTAAGTGAATCAAACAAAGATTACGTGATATAAAAATAATACATTTATTAAGATCATTTTCACTGCAAACAAACAGCGATAGAGCTTTTATTACTCCATTTTTCAGACACTCTTTCAGTCAGCAGTGTTACACGTAACACCTTTAATCGATCACTGACCTCTACTGGTGAAACGCCAATACCTCGGTATGTACAATCATGTAAACTATGCCTTGATGAACACACAACCAATAACACCACGTAGAGAACAGGTTTACATTTGTGTCGACTTGTTATGAGTAGGATGAGGACGTAAGTTCAACAAACAGACATGAATCCGGGTATTTTAATTGTAGTCAGAGGCGAGGGAACACCTGTTCCTGTCCCTAAACATAGGCCTATCTGAATGGTCAACTATGCTAATTAGCAGCCTTTAAGATCAGAAATTGAAAGATCGTCCCACCAGAGCCTCTTAGTCCTGTGTGGTTTAATTGGGAGAGCATGATGCTTGTAAAGCCAGAGTTGTGGGTCGGATTCCCACGGGGGAAATCGTTTTCATTTAGATTAGGTTAGATTCAGCTACAGTACAGTACAACGAAATGCAGTTGGCATCTTAGCAGTAGTGCAAATAGAAGAGGGCAGACAATTTACGAGTATTTAGTATATGTAAATTACCAGTGGAATGTGCAGATGTGCAACAAAGGCAAATGCAGTACAAATGGAAATAATAAATGTGCAATTAAGGCATATAGATGAGGTCATTCAATATTGAGTATTCATATTAAATACTGCATATTCATATTCAATACTAAGTATTTATATTCAGTACTGAGTATTCATAATCAGTACTGAGTATTCATATTCAATACTGAGTATTCATATTACATTCTGAGTATTCATATTCAGTACAGAGTATTCATGTTCAATACTGGGTATTCATATTCAATACTGAGAATTCATATTTAATGCTGAGTATTCATATTCAGTACAGAGTATTCATATTCAATATTGTGTATTTATATTCAGTACTGAGTATTCCTACTCAATACTGAGTATTAATATTCAACTGAGTAATCCTATTCAATACCGAGTATTCATATTCAGTACAGAGTATTCATATTCAGTACTGAGTATTCATATTCAGTACTGAGAATTCATATTCAATGCCAGGTATTCATTTTCAATAGCGAGTATTCATATTCAGTGCCCATATGAACATGTGCTACATGAATAGAATGTAAATACATTGTTGTTGTAATTGGACCTTTTAGATTTCATTGACACAATATTATTTTTAACTTTTGCATTGTTGGAAATTCGATTTTTCTGGTAAGAATTTCATTGTAGGCTACACTGTCTCAGGTACATTATGACAAATAGGCCGGTCGTTTATTTGTAAAATAGACTATGTGAGGTCTATTATGACCAACAGGCAGAAAAAAATCATGACAATTCAGAAAACTGTTTCTGTAAGCCAGAGGTACCCAGATGTAGAGCTACAGGATGGCTATCATGCATTCCGAAACTAAACCTGGCCTGGAAAATGATAGGAATCAGTTCATGTTGGCGCACAAAACCGAAGAATCAGGGAAGCTACACGTGTTTGTACATTGTTCAGCATCTGCACTGTGCAACCAACGAAAGACAACTCTCCCTGATTGAATTCTCTACACAACTCAAGGTCATAATGTTCACAAGGTCTGTTCAGATCAAGATTTAACAGTTTTGTGAAGAAAAATGTTAGAATATTGGCAAATCTAGGTGTATATAGACGATAGAGACAAATCTCAGTAGACTCAGCTACATTTAAAGTCTAAGGTGCTTCCACAAATTATTAACTTAATGAGGAGACCAATCCAATTATGAAATATTTATACACTACTGTTCACACTATACAAGACCCTAATAACTGCAAACAAGAGGGGGACTTACTTTTAGCTCATGGAACATTCAGGGTTTAACTTAGCCAATTAAGGTAAGGTCCTAGCCAATTTCATATGAATGTCTGATGTGACATTCTTATGAGAAATGCAATTGAAGAATGACTGTGTTTCACTACTCTTGAGAAGCATGGTGATTATAACAAGGAAGATTATTCCCCCTTCCTATTCCACAATCTTATTTTAGGTTGTGACTGTTTGTCCTTTTCTCTATTGTGTACATTTTAATTTAATAACCGTTTCTTCCCAGCACCAGTCCAGACTGTTTGGAACGGAGGAGATGGAGCTTGTTGCGCCACTGAGACATTTGTAATCCTTTTGTTATGTCGCTGTCACGTCCTGGCTATGCCCCTAGCCATTTCTGCACTGGGCTGGGGCCATAGTCAGGACAGGACAGAAAGAGGTGCCTCTAGGCATCTCTATTTAAGTTTGATCTCCCCAATTGGAGGCAGGTGTAGATCGTTGCCTCCAATTGGGGAACACATTTATGTGAATGTTTGCCCACACTCTGTGTGGATCACTATGGTTTGTAGTTGCTGTTTAGCCAATACCCAGTCACGGTAAGCTGCTTTCATTTTGGTTTCTTTACTTTAAATAATAACTATGGATTATTACCACCGCCACGTCTCTGCGCCTGTGTCCTACCACCAGCCTTGTGACAGTTGCCCTCGTTGAAAAATAACACACATTTATTTAAAGCATTGATGTTTAAGGGAGCAAAGCAGCAACGAGTAAAAGACATGCATATATTTAACTATTCTCCACCAAAAATGGACTTAATTATTTTACTATTCCTCATAAAATTGGAAGCAATGTTTTCCTAGTCAGCACTTACAGAGATGGGACAGAAGAGGGCCCTATAGACTCATTCATTTCACAGCTTTGCATTCACAACACAACCCACGCATCTGCCTTTCACATATAGCACATTCACATGTTGGGCCACAGATGGAAGTAGTTTCTCTCAACATTGACACAGGGAGGCACACCAAACCCCAAAGGGAAGTCTTCTCTAGAAACTCCTTCTCTAGAAACTCCCTCTCTAGAAACTCCCTCTCTAGAAACTCCCTCTCTAGAAACTCCCTCTCTAGAAACTCCCTCTCTAGAAACTCCCTCTCTAGAAACACTTCTCACATCTCCAGTTGTTCTCTGTGAGGCAACAGCTCAGGCCAACACCACACAAGCTGCTTGAAAATGTCATGTCAGGGATGAGGCTATTTGTTTGAGTGGCCTAGTCAAACACCATAAGCTTAAGCAATACCTTAGCCGTTCTGAGAGCATTCAACTTCTTTTGCTGCTTTTTTGTGTAACTAACTGCCCAGTGAAAATATCTTTTTAAAACAAATTCTCTTCTTGGGCTATGCCCATATTATTCCAACAAACTTAAAGAAAAACTTGAAAGGAAAACTCAGTCTTTCTCCTTATTTGTAAATATTGAGCAGTAAGCTTGAGAATGACCTTAAGCATCTTTTGGACAGATGTATAAACTACTAATCAAACATAGAAAACAAGTGTTTGATTAGACAAAACAACATTTGGTTAAAGAAAAATTGTCTCTATTTTACAACCCATTGCAATATATTTATGATTTTACTGTACGTGATAAATGTAGCTGCAATTTTGTCATCCACTCTGGGAAACAAACCTTCACGCCCGTCTTGAAAAAAGCATGTTTAACTAACACAAGCAATGTAGTGTCTGTTACAAAACGTGTGGACTAAAATACCTTGTTTTTCTCATTTGAAATCTATTTTCATCGCCCACACTGTTGGAGGCAGTAATTCCCCATCGTCTGGCCTCTGCTGGCGTGTCACACAGTGTCTGTAGTCTGTGGCTGTGTGATCTTCAGTTCAGCGGGGATCCTGTGGGAGAGGACATTTATGTCCAACGTATCAGCAACAGTGACTGTTCAGGAAAGCTGTGGTTGCTCCTCTGCCACGCCGTCTGTGAGGGAACTGGTGAGGATTCTCTATGGTGGTAAAAGGTTTAACAACCCAGTGAATGAAGTTTGGCCTAACCTGTTCATTGGGGACATGTAAGTCCTGCTGCATTAGTCCTTCACAGGGTAACTGAACTGCATGAGAAGAATAACCTTGTGTGCCAGCTTAGTACAGCTTGGTACAATGCCATGTTAGTGGGTTGGATTTTTTTGTGACCACCCATTCGTATAGGGTGGAATTTGAAGAAAAACACCTCCAAAATGGCATTCGTTATACACCAAATGTAAGCAATGATGTCTGAATAAGAAATACACACCCCAGGAAAAGGGAGATATTTTATGCAACCAAATTTGGGATACTGTATATGTATATATGTATTTTAGAATTACTCAGCTTATTTTGTAACATGAATTTTCTTCTCAATTAAAAATAAAAAGCTGTCAAGATTGTCAGCCCTGTGGTTTCCCATAAATAGCAATGTTATCTGCCTGTTGTAGTCCTAAGGACTGTATATTAACACCATCCATGGCTTCCCGTTTCACTGAAGTATGAAAATGGCAGCTGGCATTACAAACATCTACAACATCTCTCTGAACCGGTCCACAACAGCTCCAGGCCCACCGTCCCAGTCCCGTGAATTTAGGCAACCTGCCTAAATGACTACTGTCCAGTAGCACATCTGACGCCATGAAATGCTTCTTGAAGGTCAATCAGAGGACTCGTCAATGCCCTCACCCAGATTCTGTGGACTCAGATACAGCCACTGTCCCCTCCACCCTGTCCTCTTCACACGGGACAAGAGGAACACTTCGTTGAGAATCTGGTTCACTGACGGCTTCCCAACATTCAGCTTAACACCCTTTATGTTCTGGACTTTTCCTACCATTGGATCCTGGACTTTCTGACTAGATGCCCCAGGTGGAAAGTGTCATCATGCCTTTGTGCTCTGGATTTTGCATGCTTTTACACCACCACCCACATTTTCAGCACTGTCTACCCAAACTCATGATTTGTTGTAGCCTAAGATATGTTCGTCTAAAGTGAACGATCAACGGAACAGGTTTTTTCTCCATTTCCAAATGCGCGATAAAAGCCAGCATTGTTTCCGGATCACGAGGTTCCAAGCTCCCTGTCATCCAAGACCTTTGCACCTGGACTGGACCCCAGCCACCCAAACCTTCAGAAATGTCTGTGGTACCGTGTGGCAGTCATGGCATATGGGACCAGCACCCAAAGTCCATCCCTATCCATCCTGTCAGTACCACAACGCCATTCCACCGTTAGGGCCAGGAAAGTGAAGATAATCACTGGGGAGGGATATGGAAGTGTCTCGTTCTCCACTGTCCCCCCCAGTTTTGAATCCACACACTGGACTTGGCCCACAATCACACCCTGACACCTGCGACACTGTTCCTCGGTACCATTGTTCTTCATTTCATACTGACCTTCTTGCTCACGGCTGTTCATTTGAGGTGATCGCGTCATGACCGGTTTAGCCCCAGACGACTGGATCGTTTGGACATGGTTTCTAAGGAACATACTATGACCGAAATACCTGAGATGCAGGTGTTTTTGTGCAGGTCTGTAGCCAACGATCGGTACAGTGTCTGGAAGCTCGGCGTCACCCATGTCCTGAATGCCGCCCACGGGAAGCAGCACAGCCAAGGGAGCAACGCTTTCTACGGGCCTGCGGTGGACTACCACGGAGTGCCCGCTGATGACTCCCCGTCCTTCGACCTTTCACAGCATTTCTATTCCGCCGCTGACTACATTCAGGATGCACTTAACAGTCCGTGCGGTAAGCGAGGACTCGGCGTTCTCCTCTAAAGCATGAGGTTAGGGAACCTGCTGCCACACGGAAGGGGTTTCCCTTTCAACACAAAACTGGCCATTGCTGACGGAGAAGGTCACGGTCAGATTGTGGTATGAGATTGAAACAGCATCAGTTATCATATTGAATATCTACCAACCGAACAACAACAATCTAATGTTCTAAAAAGAAGCACCACCCATATATGTTAGACTGTATAAAGTTAAACTGTTGGACAAAGTGTTGGTAGTTCTATTTGGAGCAGCCTTGGGAAAGATGTAATAGCAGATAAAGTTATTGTTATGCAAATCAGGTATTTCAAAAGTTAAATGTCAGTAACACTGTTGTGGATGTAGACCATAGTAGAGACATCCTTTAACCAAGACAACACATCCTTCCTACTTGTGATCCTGCAGGAATTAAGTTTAAAATACTAATTAGCTAAACTCTATCACTGATTTGGCCTTCAGAGACGGAGGGGCCAAAGTTCTGCGTTGTTGCAACGACCTTTCGCTTTAGCCATCAAACCCCTTTACCAGACCGTCATATCACACTCAGAAATACATTGTTACAACACCAAAGACATCCAAACATTTCAAAATAAACACAACAGGCGTACACCCTTTTCTGCATTTCCACTGAGCCATCCAAGTGACCAGGAGCACATTGTTCTGTATAGGACCTGAATACATGTAACTGAACTAAGCGTTTTTCCTCCACAGCCAGAATCCTGGTGCACTGTGCAGTTGGTGTGAGTAGATCTGCCTCCCTTGTTCTGGCCTACTTAATGATTCATCACCACTACTCCTTAGTAGATGCCATCACAAAGGTGAAAGAGCATAGATGGATATTTCCAAACACGGGATTCCTGAAACAACTCAGGGTGCTGGATGAGAAGCTGCACACAGAGAGATGTGAGAAGAAACAAATCTGAAGGAATCCAGGTCAACATTGCACAACATTGAGCTCCGTGACACTTTGAACAAGAGTCAACTGGTGATTTCGAATTGTCTTCAGTTAATTCTATATTTCTTATATTGATTACCTTTTTGATGCAGTACTGAATATGTTGACATGGTAATGATAATGACCAAGTTGTTTCCAACACAATATTTGGAATAATTCCGCTATGTCATTTGTAAAATCATTCATTCTATTTCTCCCGTGCTCAGTGATGTAAAAATACCTATATTTTATATTTGTCCGTGCTTGGCTCAAGTCGGTTGCTAGTGTTAGCAAGCTACTGTAGCAAGCTAACAACGGCTTTACAACTTAGACATGACACCTGCAACTCCACTCAGAGAAGGAAAAATCCAACAGGCAACTGTGGATCATCAGTACAAACCAACCTAGATATCTAGATTCAGACACTTTTTTTGTGTATTTGTCTTCCATGGAGTGGTAAAACAACCAAAGCATTTTTTTAAATTGTACTTTAACACATGCCCATTATGAGGAATAAAATCACATGAGCCTACGAGCCACTTCATCTCTGTTTGTGTTTTCTAGAATTCAGTCCCTAGTGACACCCTATTGCTTACAGGGAACTGGGTGCCATTTGGGATGGAATGAATGGCTCAGTCACAGACCCCCGTGTGTTATCCTGCACTCCGTCTGACTGACTGGTTGGAGAATGCGCGCGCACGAGTGCTAAACTAGGTACACAACTTTGCCAGTGCGGTCCACAGACACCTGCTCCTGCATGTCAACCGGACCAGGCGTACAGAGTATACTGTGGCTTTAACACAAAGAAAACACTGAGCAGCAGCCCAGTCATTGTTTTCTATTTGGAGGGTAAATTCAAACTGCAGTCATGACAGCCCTGAGGACCACCAAAGACCCCAAGAAGGAATACCTTTCTGTAAAGGACTTGGAGAAGATTCTGGATTCTTGTAAGCTGCGGCTGGCGCAAATGGATGAAGTTTGGCCAAACATATTTATAGGAAATGTGTAAGTATCCACTTTTCTTAACCTTTACTCTGTTAAACTCGGTTTACAGTTAATTCATTGGTAAATGAAAGAAAGTACTTGAGGGCCCAAGTGTTGATTTACCACAGTACTCAGACGTAAACTGATCAGTTATGGAATCTGAGCCACAACCCAAAGAGCAGTCCCCCAATTGGCTGCTGCACATCTCATGCAAATAGAGGAATTACTGTTTCTACCAAACTGTTTTCAGGCAGAAATTCAGTGCTGCACGGCAGAGCATCTCACAGTGGCGGTCTCTCACCAATCTTTTTCTTTGTCTTGCCAGGACAATAGCCCAGAACAAGAGTGCCTTGCAGAGTGTGGGTATCACTCACATACTGAACACAGCTCACTCCAAGAGAGGCAGCATAGGGGACCACAGGTTCTATGGCAACAGCTTCGTGTATTATGGTATTCCAGCAGAGGACTCGACTCACTTTGATCTGGATGTTTACTTCAAGCCCGCTGCAGATTTCATTCATAAAGCATTAAAACAACCAGATGGTAAGATTCCTGTTGAAACTCAAGTACCTTCTTCAAAACTACACTGGATTTCCTTGCACTCAGAGTTACGAAGACTAATTCTTTCCCCGTTCCACAGATTTTTCCTGTTAGGCATTTATAAATCTCAGCAAAGGCGTTTCAAACCAATCCCACTTAGTGAGCCAATCCTTGTAAAGCAAATTCAAGTGGTATACAGTAAGGTCTTCCAATGCACACAGAAAAGAGAGAGGATTCTTACCTTGCCGAATGATACAGTACTTTCTAATGTTTAACCAAGTATCCTTCTGAGGAAGAGACTGAGAATGGCTGGCAGACTATGGGATTAACGTGACAGCCAGGCTGCCCGGGCCTGGCTCTCCGCAAAGGCACCTTAAATGAACAAAGGCAATGACTTGTGGACACTATTTTTAGTTTCTCTGGAGGGAATAGAAAGACTACAGTTTGAGACGAGCAGCCAAGTATGATATTAATAAGAAGGAAGCCTCACTAATCCCTCTTCAACACATTCTCACCCATTCTGACTTTTCACCCTGCACCTATTCTCTCATCTCTCCTATTTCATTTCTAATTTGTTTCTCTCCAGGAAAAGTTCTTGTGCATTGCATTATGGGTATGAGCCGGTCTTCCACCTTGGTGTTGGCGTACCTCATGTTGTATTGTCACATCCCACTCCAACGTGCGCTCCAAAAAGTGGTCCAAAAAAGAGCCATCTACCCCAACAGGAACTTCCTGGCACTGCTGCTGGATCTGGATCTTCAGCTGAAGAGAAAACCGAAAGCGTGGAAGAAATGTCTGATTCTGTAGAAACGAGAACTATATGGACCAAACATCACTGAGGGGAAGCAGAATGTGAATTGAATGTGAATGAATGCGATGTCAAATCACTATGCACAAACCACATAGAAAAAAACATGTATACCTCAAAGATTAATAAAACCGTAAATATATTGCAAGTATTTTAGGTTTACATCTCATTGGATTTTTTACAGAATAACTGGACAGACGTATTAATGTTTTAAAACAGTGACACAAGGTGTCCAGCGGACACTGTCCCCGGGCATATGTTCGGCTGCGCCCGGGCTTTGGTCCGACCCACTGCTCTTTGAATGAAAACTCTCTGCTCCATCCTTCCTCAATGTCTCTGTGAAATCAAAGCATTAAAATGCCCCAAAAATATCTGAAGAATGTTGGATTTAGACTTGTCAAAGTGAATGACATCATTGGTCGACAGATCTGACAAAACAAAAACACGGAAAGTGGAAAGTTCGTTTTTGGCAGCAAAAAGAAAAAAGGTCTGTAGTCTCCCACTCTCCTTCCCATTGGCTCCCACTGCCTGAGCGCCCCACAGAACATGATGACAGAACTATTCTGAGCAGGCATTCAGAAATAGGAGTGATAGGGCAGATGACTCAGAAGCAGCCCGGCGGTAAAGACAGTAATACAGTCGCCTGGACAAACACATAGCTCCTGTTACATGAGACACACATCCAGACAGACAGCATTACAAGGCGAGTGTGCATGCTGTTAAATTAGTTTAATGAGCCTGTAATATTCACGGTCAGTCTAGAGGCTGAATGATATATTGAAGACATATGACAATACGACACCTCATGAGGGACGTATATTCGGATTCTGAACGGGCTGATGCGTGGGTCGTGTCGTATCGTCGTCCCCGGAGCCAAGGAGGACCTAGAATTCAGAAGCCCCACAAGGGCCAAGGGCCAGTTTGTAGGAGCGAGGAGGTAAAAAACGATCTTGATTTGCACTCCCTGTTAACTGTGGGCCACTTTCCCAGACACTGTAAAGCGTCTTTAATTACATCGAAGTGGGCCAGGAAGAAGACCAGGCGACACCTGAGGTGGAGCCGAGGCAAAAGACACGTAGCTGGGGCTGATCAGGGGCACCAGGGAAATCAGCTATCTGCCCCCTACCATAGATGAGAGGATTAATAGATTAATGATGGGAAGAACGGCCTCTGGGCACTTAGTATAAAGACCACTTACCTACCTGTCTTCACAGCAGCTTGACTTGGGCTGGAACAGTCTGGAATGGCA